>OX123181.2:18261146-18573422 GCA_944739405.2 Euclidia mi
GCACGATTGACCCGTCTAGACGCGTTCGTCGAACGACTGTATGGATTATTTGACTGTGCTACTACTATACATACGAAGTACCGTAGTACATTACATACCAAAGTACGTATATCTTTAAGATTAAGCCAGCGCGCCCAATGTAAACTCACAGAAATAGGTATTTATAAGTTAACCGACGATTACTCGTAAACTAGTGATATCTACTTAGCCGTGATAGTTTTCCTTTTAAATTCGTTATATGTTCTACATTTGTGATTGTTTTCACCTCTTCCAAATTAATAGTTTAGCCGGCAGAGGGGGGGACACTTGAGTCTAACAATTTTTTTCACTTCAAAGCTTGATATTTGACAAACCAATCACTTGATCGAAAATGATTTGAGCAAACTAATAATATTTTTTTAAAACCTATCCAATGATACCCCACAAGATGGGGTACTCAACCAAAAAAAGATTCAACCCCACTATATATGTAGGGGAGATACCCTTAAAAAAATATTTTCCTAAATTTTATTCTACAGTTTTGTTGCAATATCTTATGTTTATATTCATGTCAAATATCAGCTTTCTAGCACCAGGCGTCTTTGAGCTAGGCTGCGGACTGACAGACGGACGGACATGACGAAACTATAAGGGTTCCTTGTGGACTACGGAACCCTAAAAAAGCAGCGATAGCAGACTGCTACGTAGAGGGTCTCGGGTTCGAATTTACAGCACGCACCAATGACCTTTCGAAGTTATTATTTTGCGTATTAAATTGTTAATTATCGCTTGCTTATCGGTGAAGGAAAACATCGTGAGGAAACCTGCATGTGTGAGAGTTCTCCATAATGTTCTCGAAAGACATGTGAAGTCTGCCAACCCGCACTTGGCCAGCGTGGTGGACTATGGCGTTACCCTTCTCATAGTGAGAAGAGGCCCGTGCCCAGCAGTGACAGTATGCGGCTGATGATGATGATGTTGATGATGAACCTCAAATACGACATGCTCCTTTATGGCTATTTCTACTTATCATGCTGTTAGCAATAAATAATATGAACATGTCAAAACGTTTTTTGTAACGTTATAATCAATTTATCACACTGGGGCAGTTGGTTTAGTTACGTAAAATAATATTGACAGAGATATAATACTATAATGTAGTTCTAGATATCGTTTAAATAGGACGAATTTATTGATAACATTATCAAGGCTGTTAGGCAATAATGTAATTAATACATCTAAATACAAAGATAATATTTTAATATCTATAAATAATATTTCTATTAAAAAGTAATATTATAGGTACTAATATATAAAGCTGAAGGGTTTGTTTGTTTGTTTGGTTGAACGCACTAATCTCAGGAACTACTGGTGCGATTTGAAAAATTTTCAACTTTTAAGATAAGATATCAAGTTCACGCGGAATAAAAAATAAATTACTTTTTTGAATATATTTGTTAGTTTATTTCCTTTTGAATAACAAATGGCCTGTGTTTATGAACCTGGTTTAAACCCGGAGTCCAGGATGCTTTTTAACGCCCTCACGAGCAATAAACGCGGGAAATAACATATAGTACAACCAACGGATACAAAGTAGGTACACTCGTATCCAGAATCGAAGCAACAGTTTACCCCAGTGGGCATCGAGCCCAGAACACTTGCAGCAGTGTCAGGCAGCGAGGCAGCCGCTTAACTCAAACTCAAACTCAAATATGTTTATTTCCATAAAAATTTTAAAACTTTTTGGACACGTCAGAAAGGTCATACAAAAATAATCTTACGTACAAAAATAATCTATACTTTAAATGCATATTAACATAAATGAGCATTGAAAAAGAATGCCTGTTCAGAAAGTAGAGCCTCGTGAGAAGAATCAGGCAAGAAACTCACGGGCCACTCTTTTCATAGTCTTGATTCTATACAATTTAAAACTTAGTAACTACTTTTAATTTTTCATAGGTATATGAGCTGGTGTGTCTGTAATGTGTTTGTCAATTAATAAGGTTTTTTAATAATAATATAAAAGTACTAAACTAGCCTAATATAGACACAATAACTCACACTCACATGAAACTTAACAATAATCAAACATAAGAAGCCTGTGGGACCGAGCAAATTAATCCCAAGCATTTTTGGTTCAATATAATCTAGCACCGAATAGTACCCTTTTTGACAAAGTTTACGTTTTATAACCTTAAACGACAACAACCGTGTAAAATTATATGAAAACCAGAGGAACCCCGCAGCTACACCCATTTATTTTATTAGAACTGTTTCTCCCCGATGCACGATGCCGTGGGAATTGCGGCAAATCCCTTTTTAGTTCACACCTACGGTCCCCAAGAAACGTACCTATGTATTGCCTAATGGTTTTGGCTATAACTAGTCTGTCAGTCAGTCAGTTACGTAAGAATCTTGTAAATACAGATTATATTTGCACTTAAGATGTTACAAGACCTCCTTATATTTAAAACGTGACTACATTTTCTTATAATTAGATAAAAAATCGCATGCGGTCGCTTACAGTTTCTTCATGCATGGTTGCGTTTGTGAAGCAAAAAAGATCAAACGCTAGCTAAGTTGTCATAAAAACAGTTCAAAATCTTTATAAGTCTAATAGGTGTAAACATATCAGCTTTTTTTTATTATTTCGAGCTTTATGGACGAGTCACGAATTAATTATATCCCATATTATTACTACGTTGATTATGTACGTGATCATTTATTTGGTTATTTTTAATTATGGTAGCGGTTGATTTATTTTTCTAGTATAACATACTTACTACTTGCTTCTCGATTATTGTATGTGGTATTTTTAATAGTGTATTTCATATGAGGTAATTTTACCTACGCGGTTTTATTAACATCTTTTTTCTAAGACATTACCGAAATTACGAAAAAGAAATCCGATGTTTCGTACATTTGCCATAATTATAATCTAACTTTGAGTAAAACAAGTAATTTGTAAGTTTTTGACTTAGCTGTCACCTTAAACTTTCTGATAGGTACATTGATCTTGGATCTGATCTCCAAAAATATTCTTAACTTCATTTATAAATAAAACATTGTTTTATTTCATCATATTCATAATTGACTAACAATAATAGTACCGTTACGTAGGTAGATCATATTCATTTTATTCTATATGACTCATATTTATGTTGTATAATTATTATAAATTTATTATTACTTTAAAGAATTATATTAGGCCCTTGAATACATTTGAATATTATAATATACCACTATTTATTTCTACTAGCTGAACCGGAAAACATTATTCGATAAGATAATAACCAAAAAAATCGTCTAAAAATAGACTTTATTTTCCTAAATAAGGACACGTTAATGATCAAGGCGGTGAGAAATAAACTTTACGACCTATTCTGATACCTCCCAAATATAGGTACTCACACAAAATAAATCATGAAAATCGGTCAAGCCGTTTCGGAGGACTCCAATCACAAACACCTCTTAGAAGTTATATTACATGATGCCGATGTATTTATATTCGCCTAATTATATTTAACAAGAATTTCGTAATATTGCATCTATATTATACCTGCCTAAACAAAGAAATAATTTTCAAAGATCAATTTGAAGCCCGTCATAATTTGCACACCCAGTGCTATTAATGAGAGTGATCGGACAGAAAAAACTGTTGGAATCTACCTACTATTATTTAACACTGAAATCCTTCGGTCTTATTGGAACCTTATGGGTAACGAAACGAATATATAAAATCAGATAATTATATTATATTTATTTTTATATAAAACTATCGAAACCTTGACACTACCCTCAATTAACCGTAACTATATATTAAAAAACCTTGTAAGCACAATACCTACAAGCCTTCAAACTAATTAAGGACGCAAACAATAGAAATAAAAAACAAAGGAAACATGTTCACAAAGGCGCATACGCAGATAACATACCTATTAAAAATACTCCTTTGATCCGTATCAGTGTCACTAATATCACAGCATTATCACTCACAACACTAATACACAAGCACAAAGCACGTGTAATAACTGTAAGGGATATTATTGGACTGGTACGTAATACCCAGTATCAGTGATACCAGATATTAGTGTGATCTTGAACTGGTCACGACACACGTCGCGTGGTGTTTCTTCGGTTGCCAGTCATAAAATGCTCTTGTCCGAAACTTGAATCATGCATCTGTGAAGTGACGTCACAGCTACATTATTTTTAATGCATCGTTCGTATATTATTATGTCATTAGCCACTTTGTTGCAGACTGCAGTTTCTTTGTGAATGGAGTTGCTACCGAATTATATTTTTGTTGCTTATTATTTTCATAGAGTAAGTTTCTGATTATGTTGCCGGCAGTATGCGATTCAATTCTTGACCTAAAGATATTAAAAATAAGACACATTTTCTCCCTGTTTGACAGTATGAACACGATGACTCACAAACTACCGAACAGATTTTAAACAATTTTACCTAAAGATAGCGTGATCCTTGCGCATAGTTTAGGAGCATAATTCACGCAAGCAGATCCGTGGTCGAAGCCTAGTTATAGATTATGTTATTTTGTTGAGTTTTCTTTTCAAGTAGGTAAACTCATAAAGGCTTGGATTTGAAAATACTTTTAAACCTAATGTAAATCGCCACAGTTCAGCAAGGAAAATGGTGGACATTTGCACCCACAATAGACCTTACGTAATAGTTGAATACTCTTTAAGGATACAGACTCGGTAATACGAGGAAATCAAAGCATAAAATATATCTGTCTACATACTATTAGTAGGTGGGCCAAGGTACTTGACCCTCTCAATGACAACAGTACATCAGTCACAAATCTCAAATTCAGCTTTAGAATAAAATATTAAAAGTATTTACTCACTTCTTTTTTTACATTTTCATTACCTTTCGCAATCTATAGGTACTATTAATGAGGATTATAATTAAATGTTGATCTTATATAAATATTTTATTTCACATTTGTACGCCGTTAAATACGGTATATCACAGAGAACTGTCACAATCGTTTTAAGATCTCGCTGCTTGTATTTATAACAAATGTATGTGTACCTGTGATAACAAATAAATTATGTTGATTGATTGATTGATTGACTGTAAATCAGGTTATTATATTATTAAATAACAATATTTTTACAAAAAAGAAACAAAAAATGTTTATTCATTTACATGTATACTGCGATAGTAGTAGCACTTTACTACAACGGTGTAGGAAAACATCGTGAGGAAACCTACATGTCCCCCCCGTGGGATCTCCACATTGTCGTGGCGGGGGAGCTCAGTAACCGCGGCTTTGAACCCCGCGGTGAAGCTAAGAGGGATCCCTGGAGTGGACGCTCCGCGTGGGCTTGGCGGTGGGCCTGCGCAGGATGCGTCCAACGGTGCGGGTGCGGGGGACAGTTCTGTCTGTCCCTCGCAGTCGGGCGCGGTCGCGGCAGGAGAGGCGTGTCGGTGTTGCGTTGCCGCGCGCCCTATCTCCCGCGACCAAATGGGGGCGCACCATCGTTGCGTCGCGGTGGGGCCGTAGAGAAAGAGGAGATGCGGTGTTGCGTTGCCGTCCTCCCTATCCTCTGCGGCCGCTGGGTGTTCCGGCGGAACCCCTACATCTTCATCCGCCGCCAAGGGGGTTTCGTTCGGGGCCCGCCTGACGATCTGGCGGGCTAATTTTTTAGTCTTAAAGATTTTTTAGTCAGTAAGAGTCTGACAGTCCCCTTCGTCCTCCCCCCCCAGGGCGGAGGGACTCCATGAGGATTTTCCAACCCGACACCAAAAAAAAAATTTCTAAAGTTGTAAACAATGTTCTTAAAATACTAATTGTGAAGACTGCCAAATCGCACTTGGCCAGCGTGGGTAAGGAGTATTCGCTCCCTCTTTCTTCCCTCTCACAGTGAGAAGATGCCCAAGCAAGTGGGACAGGTTATGTACAGGGCTGATGGTGTTACTCCAATAGTGGTACGCCATCGTCTAAGTCACTAGATATGTGAGTCATTTTCATTGTTATCCCAGCTAACGTTTCCTGGTTACATCCAAGACCCTTGAAGGTAGGTTCGCTTTCAAATCTAGCTTTTCCACAGAGCGACTGCCATCTGAACTCTGCGACCCAAAGTGGTAGCGATATTCCATGGTTTAGACTAGTGTCAGTTTATGCGTAACCCCCAAGCGCATAATAATTCTTTTCACTTATATGCACACAACTGTTATCTTAACTCAAACAACATTTGCACCTGTCCGGAAATTAATAGCACTACTAATATTAAGTATCTAGGGGTTATATTGGACGAAACCCTTTCCTATAAACAACATATCGCCGCTTTAACGTCTAGGCTACGAAAACTTTTATTTGTATTTAAAAAACTTCGCTTTATTTTAGACCATAACCTCATTATACAGATGTACAAGGCATTGTGTCAGTCCATAATCCAATACTGCATTACCTCGTGGGGAGGTATAGGAAAATCTTTAATGCTCTCTATAGAGCGAGCGCAAAGAGCCCTTCTTAAAGTGGCCACCCGCCGACCTTACAGATTTTCTACAAGCCTTCTGTATGAATCATGCAAAGTGCTAACGGTTCGTCAACTGTTTATATTGTACACTGTACTAAAACAACACACTGCGCTTACGTACAACGCCAACCTTACTAACACCAAGAGACGGAAAGATATTGTCTGTAGTTCAAGCTCTGAATCAAGGTTTGTCTTTACTCATAGATTTTTCACATTTCTGGGTCCCTATCTTTATAACAAAATAAACAAAGAAACATCTATTTATGACCTAAGTTATGTAAGATCGAAACAATGCATCTATCAGTATTTACAAACATTGAAATATGATCAAACCGAAGAACTGCTGACTGTGGTCAAATAATTATAGGTTTCATATTAGTTTTAAAATAATTCTAAGAAGGTATATTTTTATTTAGAGACATTACGTTTAATATGTTTATGATAAATATTGTGATGACTTCATAACTCAGATCAAAATCACTTACTGTAAGTGCCTTTAACGCCTGTGGCACAGGTTTACCCTAGTACAGGCACCTCATTATTTTACCTAAATTACTTTTTAAGAACTGTATGTATATTTTTGTGATATATGAGAATTAATAAATTTTTATTATTATTATTATTTATTATTATAGTTTATTTAGAGGTACTGACTCCTTATAATGACTATCAAAGATCTTCATGGCAGCCGGGACCGACAGCTTATCGTTTTTTTTTTTTTTTTCTTTTCTTTAAAAAGACAACTCCCGCATTAGGACTAAATCCTGTGTCGCGGGGAACTTTACAAACATACAACTAACGGACACAATGAACACCCAGACTTGAAACAACAATTTATGAATCACACAAAGTGTTGTCTCGTGTGGGGATCGAACCCACAACACTTCGGCACAGTGTCAAGCGGTGAGGCAGCTGCTTAAACCACTACGCCAACCGTGCAGTCTTTGAGGAGCGCACACTACAAGCGATAATTAACTACTGAAGCTAGAAATACGTTATTTTGACAGTGGGCTCCCTTTATGACGTGGGCACCCAATAACAAAGGATTTTTTAACATTCCACCTCTAAAGGGAAAACATGAAGGTTGATCGCGAGCGACTGCCATTCACTTATAAACCACAACATTGTAATGAACCTAAGATTTTAAAGGCATTGACTTAGAATTTTCAAACATACTTGTAGTTTGTCTTTGAGTTTCCGAACGTAACAAACCAAACCATACATACTTTTAATTGTATTACCCAAATTCTCGTCCGATATAAGGAAAGAGAAATAACACTCGGCATAGCAAGGTGAAGTACCACTAAATCTCACCGTCATCCTCGGTAACGTTATGTAAAAGTAGTAGCATGCATCTATCAAGGTGGTCAACGTGTCAGCGACCTATGCCATACATAAAGTTATTGATCAAGGTCCGAGCGATAATGTAAGGCTCTGACAACCGCTATTGAGTTGAGCTGCTGCTGTCACTGTCGGATTGTATACATAAAAAAGAGAAGCGCGACGACTACGGGACGTTCAGAACTTTTTACAAACCATAAAATAAATTAATTACTTAAAAATAATTTGAGTAGTGAAAAATAAAAAAAACAACCAAGTTCTGTATTTAAATATGATACATTATTGTTATAAATTTTACCAACGTACGTTGATACTTAAGTAATACAGACATTTTTGTTGGAAGATCATTTTCAGAGGTTTTGAGAGAAAACTTTTCAAAAACGTGTTTTGAATACAACAGGGTTCTCAGAAATATTTTCAAAATTAACATATATTTTTTCCGCCGTCACAAACTTTATAGATTTAGCAAAAACATTGTTTGAGACCAGCCTATTAGGCTTTTGTCAGCGTCTGCATGTATAGTGACCGAGCAGTGGCATTAATGTTTTTATCTAATTGTAAAATTCATAACGATTTATATATTGCTATTCATCCTAGAGGAGACACCAACAGACAGCCATGCAGAGTATCGGGTTCGAATCCACGGCGCGCACCACTTATTTTTCGGAGTTGTGTGCGTCTGCGTATTGCATGGTTAATGATCGCTTTGCTCGTGCCTCGGAGAGCACGTTAAGCTGTCAGACAGTCGGTCATTGGAAGCAAGTACCTCTGAATATGTAAACTGACACTAGTCTAAACAATGGAATATCGCCATCCCTTTGTGTTGCGGTGATGAGACAGACACCTGTCTGTCTGATCACCGCTCTGTGGAGAAGCTAATATTCTGTTAAATTCGGTTAGACTAGTAAGGGGACCCTGGGCTCCAAGGCTTATACGACGCTAGGACTGCGATGATGATGATTTCAGGTTACTAGAAGAATATACCTTGTTTCGAAGGGATAATGTGATAAACGTAACGTCACATCTAGTTCTAATTTCGTTCGTTTCATACGTTTGAGGTTTACCACGTTAAAAAGATACCGATTACTATACTATTTTTTTTATTTTTTTATTTGTTAAATTTAGTTCATAGTACTTAAAGGTTGAAAAAAGAGTTAATAGCAATATTTCATAATTTAGATCAGAATCAGTTTATTTAAGGGTACCGACTCCCCATAACGATTGCCAAAGATCTTCATGAGAGCCGACAGTTTAACTTGCTCTCTGAGGCACGGGCCAAACGATATAAATTCCTTGAGATTTCAGTGATCTTAATTTTTAATTACAATTAACAATAAAATTAACATAACTGCATTGACATATATACATATATATCGATGCATAACTGAAATGTCAAGGAATAAACTTCTGTAGACTGAAGTTTTTAAACGCAACAATTTTGACCTACCTACCAATACGCGAGTTAAAATATTTAATCAATTCTTGCGGTACTGACTGACTGACAGGCAACGCACAGGCAAAAATATTCGATGCAGGAAACTGAAATTTGGCATAGGTACATGTTCCTTAGGGACCGTAGGGGTGCACAAGATGACCGGTTGGCGCAGCGGGATATAATAAGCGACTGCTACGCCGAAGTTCGCGGGTTCGATTCCCGCTCAAGTCAAACATTTGTGTGCATGAACATGGATGTTTGTCTTGGTCTGGGTGTTTCTATGTACAATATGTATGTATTCACATAAAAATTATGTATATAATATGTATGTTTATTCATTACCTAGTACCCATAACACAATCTCTGCTTAGCTTGGGACTAGATAGTGATATGTGTATGTGGTAGAATAAAAAACAAGAGATTTCCCAAAATTATCACGAGATCGGGCAGACAGTTACATTAAGCTGCGTAGCTGCGGGTATCCTCTATAGTTGGTGCCACGAGAATATAGAATATTCGTAACCACCCTAACAGGGCTTCACAACCTTTGTTTCAAACAGTTGTGTTTTAGATTTTATGCTTTAGTGAACTTTCATAATTTTTCTACAGTATTTTTTTTCAAAGCTCTTTTTTGCTACTATGTATTTTAATTTATAGTTTAAATAACTTTCCCAATGTTAAAAAATATATTTTTACGAAAATAGACATATTGGATGTTGCGTTGGAATGGTCTTATTTTCTGGAAGAATGTTCATGAATTTTCCGATCTTTTTGTGGGTTTTTTTACACGTAAATTCAAGTTTAGTTATTCTGTAAATGCATGTCAATTATCATTAACATACATACATGGTACTCTATTGAGTACCATGTATGTATGCAAATGATAAAGTACAAACATGGTACCCTATTATTGACTTGAATTCTTTAATCATAGGCAATAAATAATTTGCTAAAAACAGCTAAATATATTTATTCAAATCATTTAGTATCACGTTCAGCATAACAGTTACTTGTCATAAATATTTTAGTTTATTATGCAAGGTAGGTACGGCCACTCGGTTAGAGTCAAGGTCTCACCTCCGTATAATTCACACGCCGATTTGTTCATTTATCTCGTTTACCTGTAGGTATAAACAATATTATTTATACTACACCTGCTCGGAACAGTAGTCAATATTCCCTGAAAATGAAAAGAGGACGTTAGTCTTTTCCTTAACCTCAATAAGCGGGAGGAAAAAATGTATGAAAATCCATTTCTAACGTGTTTTAGCGTGAGAGAAAGTTGTATGAATTTTCATTTCTCATGTGTTATCTTATCTATGGCGCGCGCCTGCCCAAGGAGTTTTCATATAATTTAAATATGGAATCTCCGTGCCACTGACATCCTTTTGTGAAGAATAAAAAAAAACAAAAGAAGCGCGAAACATCGGTCGAATTCTAAGCTAATTATTGTGTCTTACATGGTGTCTTACGTTTTGATTTTATTTTAAAAATAAAGTAAAATGTCGACTTCTAGCAGTGAAAGTGATGTTGAAATGACGCCGCCTTACTTAAAAGCATCTGCGGGAACAGCTGTTTTAAACCTACTACCGGATAAATCGAAGAAAAAATACAACCAAACTTATGACCAATTATTTCATGTTATTAAATACTTTCTACAATACAAGTCTTTAAATGTTCCTCACAGGTGTAGTATAAAGCACTTTGTAGCACTCGGGTCTTTCCGTGTGGTGACGGATTAAGAATACGGAATTTCACCACCCCATATCATCCCATGGGTGTCGTAAGAACCGACAGAGGGAGCATATTATGCATAGAACAGCACTGTAAGAAAAGGAAAACTTGGTACAAAACCTATACCAACCCGTTTGGCCAGCGTGGTATGGTAGGCCAATTCCTCCTTTCAAAGGAGAGGCCTAGTCCAGCAGTGGACTGTTAAAGGCTGATAATGAATATTAAGAAGGACGTATAGAAATTATTGTTTAATATCGCTTGCTAAACAGTGAAGGAAAGCATCGTGAGGAAACGTGTTCTCCGTAATATTCTAAGTCATGTGTGTAAAATCTGCCAACCCGCACTGGACTAGCAGTAGCGTGGTGAACTGTACCGTATCCCTTCTCATAGAAAGAAGAGGCCCGTGCTGCAGAACTGTGTCTAGCAGTAGGCAAGTTTGTATAAGTACAAGGCTGACATCAGTAGGTATAGGTACCTTTTTTTTTTGGTATCGGTTTGCAAAATCCTCATGGAGTCCCTCCGTCCTGGGGGCAGGGCGAAGGGGACTGTCAGACTCTTACTGACTAAAAACCAACCCGTGTTCCTCATGTACCCGTGTGTCGGAGGGTCGGGTATTGCCAAAGCATTCCTCGCTATCCCCCGACGGGTATTGGCCTGCCAGATGGTCAGGCGGGCCCCGAACAAAACCCTCTTGGCGGCGGCGGCGGATGAAGGTGTTGGGCTCCACCACCAAAACACCCAGCGGCCGCAGAGGATAGGGAGGACGGCAACGCAACACCGCATCTCCTCTTTCTCTGCGGCCCCACCGCGACGCAACGATGGTGCGCCCCCATTTGGTCGCGCAACACCGACACGCCTCTCCTCCCGCGACCGCGCCCGACTGCGAGGGACAGAAGAACTGTCCCTCGCACCCGCACCATTGGACGCATCCTGCGCAGGCCCTCCGTCAAGCCCATGCGATCTCGCTTAGCTTCATCGTGGGTGACCTAACCACGGTTACTGAGCCCCTCACCACGACAAGGTGGAGATCCAACGGGGGGGACATCAGTACCTACATACGAGGGTAGTCCCAAAAGTACCCGACCTGACAAGGAAAACAAAAGAAAATCATTTTTTTTTTTTATTATTTTTCTACATAATCTCCTTTTAGTTCTATGCACTTGGCCCAGCGATGTTCGCTAGCTTCAACACCTTGTTTGTAATGAGATTTGTCGAGCTCGTGAAAATACTCATCAACCGCTGCTTCCACTTCATCATTGCTGGCAAATCTTTTACCAGCAAGCCATTTTTTTTAATTTGGAAACAAAAAATAATCCGAAGGGGCCAAGTCGGGCGAATAGGGTGCATGAGGAAGTAGTTCGAACTTTAACTCGCGGATTTTGGTCATGGCCTTGGCACACGTGTGTACTGGTGCATTGTCTTGGTGAAACAAATTTTTTTTTTCGCCAGGTGCGGTCGTTTTTGACGGATTTGTTCACTTTATTGATGCAACAGGTTAGCATAATACTCGCCATTGATAGTCCGTCCTTAAGATAATCTATAAAGATTATGCCACGACAATCCCAAAAAACGGAGGCCATGACCTTTCCCGCTGATGGAACGGTTTTCGCCTTCTTTGGGGCTGGTTCTCCTCTACGAGTTCATTGCTTCGACTGTTCTTTAGTCTCTGGTGTGAAATAATGCACCCACGTTTCATCCATAGTAATAAAACGCCGCAAAAACTCCGCTTTATTATTGTGAAATTTTGCCAAACACTCGGTCGAAATATCTTCGCGACGTCGTTTTTGGTCCTCTGTGAGCAATCGCGGCACCCACCTTGCGCACATCTTTTTCATATCCAAATTTTCGGTTAATATGCGATGTACAGCACTTTTTGAAATCCCTGCCATGTCTGCTAACTCGCGTACTTTCAATCGCCGGTCATCTAATACCATTTTGAGGATTTTTTCTATGGTTTCTGGTATTGTCACTTCATTTGGTCGACCACATCGATGTTCATCTTCGCAGCTCAAGCGACCTCGTTTAAACTCTGCCACCCAATATTTTACTGTTGTAAACGATGGAGCAGACTCCCCCAAAGTAGAATCTAGCTCCGCTTTAATATCAGTTGGACTAAAACCTTTCAAATGAAAGTATTGTATCACATAACGATGGCCAATTTTCTCCATGACTGAAAATTTGTTCACAGCGTCAACTATTGATGGCTACTAAACAAAAGACAAACGACGCTACGTGTTCCAATTTCAAATTTAAACTTTATGAAGTATATTATTTTTAAAAAGAATATTTATATGAGATAAAAACCTCTTTAAGTGTGTCAGGTCGGATACTTCTGGGACTGCCCTGGTAGAGCTGAAATTGCAGCAGGTAATCAATACTACTATTTTCGCTTTCTTTATAATATAAAAATTATAAAGAAAGAAGTAAACTTATTATATGTTATCTTATTCTTAAAAACTAATTTCATTTATAGTTATATTAGGTACTATTGACGTGATTAAAATCATTAAAATATTTTTATACAATGAAACGTTTTTAATCTTAAGCACAAGGTTGACTCAATCACATTAAATGTTGGCACAATGACGTATTAATACGTCAATTTAGGGTCGTAGCACACGTATTAACTCGGAAAAGGATCGGCACCGTATCAACTGGAGCCGTTCAGTATTATTTGTATGGAACTCCCTACTGCAACGCACACTAATCGGAATCGTAACGTAATCGCCTCGCCTCGGGACAAGCTCACGAAGAGCCGTAAGCGCGGGAACTGTAAGTCGCCCACGCTAGCTTATGGCTCTCCGTACGCTAGCTTACGGCTCTCCGTACGCTAGCTTACGGCTCTCCGTACGCTAGCTTACGGCTCTCCGTAGCCTAGCTTACATTTCTTCGTCAACGCCCCTCCCGCGGTCTGCGTTCGGATTCAAAATGATTGAAGTAGTGCCGCCTAGCCGTCAACCAGCGGTCGGCGAGCCGTAAGCACGGCGTCGCCTAGCTGTAGCCGAGTCGACGAGCCGGAGCGCTTACGTTACGTGGTTACGTCAGGTTGACGCCTGTTTGACGGCGAGGGGAAAGGCGATACGGTGACGATCCTTTTCCGAGTTGATATGTGTGCTACGACCCTTAGTAGTAGCCGTCGCCAGTGCTAGGTTCAAAGTCTGCGGATTTTCAAACATACTTTCAACCCTTTTTTACTCCCTCCTCCCCGTTGTGAGTGAAGGTAAATAAATAATAAATACACACACATATACTCGCCTTTCCCCGTCCGGGAGAGACAACAGAACGCCATATTTTGCTTCTATCCTTACAACGTTCACACGCTTTCTCTACATTCATTACTGTTTTCAAATATGCTCGGCGGTTACCGGTGCTTCGGACCTATCCATTTTTAAGGCATCCCTAATTTGGTCGACGAATGCCTTACGAGGTCTGCCGCAGACAACTTTCCTACATACATTTGCTTTATATAATAATATTTGATAATTAATTCTTCACTCAATCACTCCAAGTTTCCAAATCATTTCAGCACAATATATACTGAAAAATATTTTCTTAGTAAGGTGCCTACCTCGTAAAAGTCCTGTCCACATTTCAGGTTTGCGATGATATGAAAATCAAGACAAGATTTCCTTATCCTCCTTCGCAGAAACCTCAGATTTGCTGATACCAACAAGTCTAAGTACCTATTTAGATTAATAATAATATACTATAATATATAATAATATTCTACCACATTCACACACCATCTAGTCCCAAACTAAGCAGAAGCTTGTACCTACTATGGGTACTAGATAATGGATAAACATACATATATACTTTTTTTTTGTAAATACATACATATTATACAAAGATACACACAGACCAAGACAAACATCCATGTTCATGCACACAAATTTTTGACTTGAGCGGGAATCGAACCCGCGAACTTCGGAGTAACCGTCGCTTACACTCCCGCGGCGCCAACCGGTCGTCAAATCACATTGAGGCTAATCATCTATTTATCCTATTATAGCAATCTGTATTACATCTAAAACTGCACTCTGTAATTTACACGACCTTTATACCTAATTACAATATTACTTTAATCTTGGTTTTTTGATCACAATTGCGTCATGCGCTTACATTTAGTATTTATTAATCCACGGTATCATATTTAACTTATAAGCTAATTTGCTTTTTTAGATAAACTCTTTTGGATCCCCGTCTAGTCCTAGTTTAGATACCACACAAGGTCAGAGGAAAAACTAGCAAATTGTAAATTATATAATATTTGATACATACTTTCAAGACTAATATTGTTGAATGTATAAGATTTATGCGTTGCGTAATGGACAAACGAAATAATGATATTGAAGGGGTATAAGTGTTTCATCATATCAGCCAAACGACGTCCACAGCTGGACATAGGCCTCCCCCAAGGTTCTACCCACAGACCGGTCTTGAGCCGCCCGCATCCAACCGCGCACCGCGATCTTGACGAGATCGTCGGTCTACCTTGCGGGGGGCCTACCTCTGCTGCGTCGTCCGGTACGTGGCCGCCACTCCAGAACCTTTCTGCCCCAACGGTCATCGGTTCTTCGAGCTATGTGCCCTGCCCACTGCACTGCCACTTCAGCTTGGCTATCCGGAGAGCTATGTCAGCGACGCGTATTTCCCTTTCCGTGTCCAACTGGCGACACCGGTCTCGCCAAATCCACACGTTTTTGTATTACTAAGGAGTTCTACGAGCCCGTGTTGAATTCGCGTCAACTGAGCACGCCTTTGTGATCAATAAGGAGTTCTACGAACCCGTGTTCAATTCGCGTCAACTGAGCACGCCTTTATGATCAAGTGTTGAAGTTGAACTGAACACTACACTGTTATTAGGTGCGACTGTATGTAATTCAAGTAACTAAATAGGTTATGTTAGGTTCTCTTTTGACCCTTAGCCCAAAAATAGCAGCCCTGCTTCGCAGGGCAGCGATTTATGTCCAATTAAATAGTTTATTAAAAACTACTTAATTGGACATAAAGTCTACCTACTGATATAATATAATATCAACTAAGTTGACGGAGCCCTGCTTCGCAGGGCTCCTATGTTTGGATTAAGGGTCACATGATAATCTAACATAACCTACTTACTTGAGTTAGTCTCACCTAAACAAATTGCAATGAGGAGCGCGCGAATCCAACTTCGGGCGTTAATTGCACACTATTTTGTAAAACTTCTTTTAACGTTGCTTGATCGCAAAAACGTGCTCAGTTGACGCGAGCTGAGCACGGGTTGGTTGAATTCCGTAGTAACACAAAAGCGTGTGGATTTGGCGAGACCAATGTCGCCAGTTGAACACGGAAAGGGAAATACGCGTCGGCGACTTTGGTTCTACTGCGGATCTCCTCATTTCTGATTCGATCTCGCAGGGAAATAAGTGTTTACAAGTTGTAAAATGTTTTTATAGCATCACGCACCCCGAAGAGGTAGGCAGAGGTGTAATATTACTGCCACATTTCGCCAAATGAATTTTAGGTAATAGGGGGCGAGCCTATTGCCGTTACCGGGCTCATTGCCAAGAAATTTGAAAAAGAGAATTCGGTAAAACTCAGTAACACTTTTTTCAAACCCGGGACCGCTGATGATCCGCAAAACGCATATGCTATCCACTAGACCACGGAGGCAGTCTTCCAGCCAACGGTTTATATTAAACATAGAAACAGAATAAATTATCACCCCATGAGTTTTTTGGTAAGCATCGAAGCTTCGATTTGGCTTAGCAGTCGAGGTCAATTACCATTAAACCCACAGACCAATTCCGTTTACACATTGAAGCAAATCAAATAAATAACAAGTTGACACCACGCTCGCTTAATATAATTGCTTTAATTAGTTAAAACTCATAGTTTTTCCTCAAGTAATTATTTTTATTAAAAAAGCTGTGATAGTCGGGTTCGATCCCCAGTTACACCGGGCATACACCTCTGACTTTTCGAAGTTATGCGTGTTTCAATACACGCAAATGTTATTTTATCGCTCGCTAAAACAAAGTGCCCGGTAGATGACAATTGGCCCGCCCTCTATTATTGTCCTTATGTTATGTTTATACAAGTCCCACGAAGATGTTTAAATGCTTTTATTTAAATCAGTTGACTAAAGTGCTCCAGTATTTATCTTGGCGTTTTAATTCTCGTAATGACAGTAATTTATTCCCTTAGGTCGCGGTGGCAGACGTTTTTAAATGATAAAAATCTTATTTTATAAGATGTTTATTATGCCGTAGGGAGTGGACCCCTCACCGTTTAGCACTGTGGTAAGTGTTGTGGGTTTGATTCTCGGGACAGCACTTTTTGTGATCCACCATGTTAAGAGGCTACCTCGAAGGTCAAAAAATCGTTCAGAGGTTATCGTTAAGTATTAGGTAGAAAGTTGAATATCGCACGATTTTTGACTTTGCCTCTCCGAAACAGTCTGAAATCTTATTTAGTTCATAAGTCTATTAATAATAATCGTTTTATAGATAATTCCTCTATGCATTTACTATTGAGCGAACTAGCTTTTCTATCGGAAAGTAGCAACTTCAAGGCGAAAAGTTAAATATTTTTTAAATATCCATAAAAATAGAAATATGTAATATAGAAAATGTGCCCGGTAGATGGCAATAGGCCCGCCCCCTATTACATTGGGAATGCATTGGGACCGAAGTCCGAAATATAACTGGCGAAGTGTGGGTGTGTAACACACCTCTGCCTACCCCTTCGGGGATAAAAGACGTGAAGTTATGTTATGTGATATAGAAAACATGTTTTTCAAATTAAAATCCTATCGAGCGAAAATCTTCCAATCATGTCTATGGATTTACTAGATAAAGACCTGATCAATAATATACAAAATTTTCACTTTGCTAGTGTGTCTCACAGCTTCAAAATCGGTAAGCAAAAAGGGCATACATTTTCGAGGTAGCGCCTTAAGGGGAGACTGTACCCTTGAATATACCGACACTGGTATAATACATGGCATGTTGCTACTTTTTCGGCATGCGCAGCTTTTTTTTTTTTGTAATAGGCAGCAAACGAGCAGACAGATCGCCTGATGGTAAGCAATTACCCCCGCCCATGGACACAAGCAACACCACAGGAGTCACAAGTACGTTGCCGCCTCTTGGGGTTGGGAAAAGAGATAGGATGAGGAGTGGGATGAGGGAGAAGGAATAGGGGATATGGCCTCCAGCACTCTCACTCACCGAACGAAACGCAACAGTTTAATTACTGTTACTTTACGTCGATTTTCTGTGAGAGGGTAGTAGTACTTCCCCGGTCGAGCCGGCCCATTCATGCTAAAATCAGCAAGGCTCTACTACCTATAAAGCTTATCTCCAACTGCCAAAAAAGTGTCAGTCGCACTGTGGAAAAGCTAATGGTCTATCAAATCTGGTTAAGCTAGTAAGCGGACATAGGGCTAAAATGCGAAAATGTTGAATATAACCTCTTTTACGCTAGGATCGATGGATGCTGGGGCAATCACAGAAGGATCGGATGGACACCAACAGAAATAAAAAAACAAAACATTCAGAAAAAGCGAGAGTATTTTAGGGTTAACTTAATGAAATGTTCGTGGGAAGTGCTTCTTCAACATAAAAAGATGAAGTACAGTAATTCGGTGCGTAAATGACGAAATCAATGACGAAAAACCGAGCAAATGCGTGAAGTCTTATTCTCCGAGTGTTCCCTACTGTTTAAACCACAGATAGAAAATACTTTATTGTACATCAGATATACCATCTGGAAAGAAAGGAAAAGTCACAATATAACATTTTCAATAAGTGGCCTCATCGCTAGAAGTGGATTCTTCCTGGTAACTTTTGGATGGACAGGAATAGATATAGCCAGACTATACCTAGATAGAGACAGAGAGAAAATTACATGTCATCTACCTTTATCATATCATATTCAGTCAGTAGAAGGATGAGCTATTATTAATTTTAGATGACTATTATTACAGGTCAGAAGTACCCTTAACAGAAGAGCATGCATGAGAAACTTTATGGGAGTGAATGAAGCAAGAGAGGTATGTCAGGATCGTTGCAAATGGCGTTCCGTAGTCTCTGCCTACCCCTCCGCGAAACAGGCGTGAGTCTATGTATGTTTGTATGTTATTTCATTATGTGTGCTATTAGATGTTGTTCATTCAAAATTTCATTTCATTTTAGGTGTAGGTATAGTTAGTTTAAATTCCTATAAGTTTTAATGAAAAACATGCATGTGTCAGAAAGACCACATCTTTTTATCTGAACTGTCAATTCATTACATACAAACCTTATTTTACAAGGTACTTATCAACGCTGCACCGAACACAAATTTAGAAGGTAACAATGTATTTTATTTCTGAACTAGAGAACGGCAGCAGCTACGCCGGCATTTTTTTTAAATTTACCCGTTTTGGCCGATCCCGTGGGAATTTTGGGAAATCCCTTCTTAGTGCACCCCTACGGTCCCCAAGGAACATACATGCCAAATTTCAGGTTCTTGCGCCCAATAGTTTCGGCTGTAGCGTGTCTGTCAGTCAGTCAGTAACGCAAGGATTTTATATATTAAGATTAGTCTCCATCGCTAACGGCGTGTTACGGTCGCTTCGTTCGGCTGAACGGTCTGTTGGGCTTTTTTAGCTAGGAAACATTCTGTGCGTACCGTTATGGTTTGTTTGTTACAGTGCAGTGGATGAGTATCTTTATATTATTTAAGTTACAAAAAATATTTATCATAGTCATATTGATCACGTGATTATAAGTAGGTATGATTTCATGTTAATATTGTTAGATCCACAGTTAGATAGAGTTCTACGCGTATTAAAATATTAAATTGATCGCTTGCTGAAACGGTGAACGAAAACATCGTGAAGATCTACTTATCTGAGAGTACTCCACATGTTTTCGAAAGACATATGAAGTCTACCAACCCACCAACCAGCTAAATAGAGGATACATTTTAAAGAAAACTTACTTCCATCTCTAAGACTTAAAAATAAGGTTTTAAATAAGTCTTACGATTATTGCGTCCCGTGCCTGCCCGGAGACTACGTTAAGTTGATTGAATCAGGCGTTACTTGGCGGAAATCCATTGTGTCCTAATGGAAGGAAAGAGGAACCCACCACGCACCCTCGGATTGACCACCCCAACTATTGCAATAGAAAAAGGTTGACAATACCGAACTCCTCTAAAAGGATAAGGGATATATAGGAATGGTATGGGTTCCAGGAAGATACCTGACTTGCAGTATCCCGCTGTATGCGCCGACTATTCTTTGCCATGTGTTTCGCCTCTGCACGAGGCATCCACAGGAGCGATGGGCAACGACTGAGCTACCCGTCAGTGCCGGCTGTCATGAGGATCTGTGACAGTCGTTATAGGGCGTCAGTCATCATGATATCAGCCAAACGACGTCCACTGCTGGACATAGGCCTCCCCCAAGGTTCTCCACACAGACCAGTCTTGAGCCGCCCGCATCCAACCGCCTCCCGCGGGCGTCAGTACCTCTAAATAAACTGACTCTAGTACCATGGAATATCGCTGTCTTCGTGTTGCGGAGGTCAGACGGGCAGTTGCTCTGTGGAAAAACTAATATTCGGTCAAATCCGGTAAGACTAGTAAGCGGACCGCAGTTTGAAACTGCGATAACACTAGGGGGATGATGATTACAAGCAATAGTAGGTACCACAGCGCAGTATGCCAGGAGTTGGTACTCCTGGCATACTGCCCTGTGGCACCTACTGCGGCTACATTAGCTTATACGACAATAAGACCGACTTATAAGACACTGGATAATTTGCCTTTGTTGCCAATTAAAGGAAACTCAGTAAGCCAACCGGCTTCGACGCAAAGTACACGCGGGATGAGCAAGTCAATCACGCGTTGTTTGCTGTTCTTAAGCTGTTAACGCTGCTTTTCACTGCGTTAATTTGCTCAGCGTTATGTGAACTATGGCACTGATCTTAAGGTGTCTCTGTGATGAGTTTTCCAGATACTTATAAATAGGTACTGTTCATTTATTGACAGTGTAATCTCCACGGGATCCTTTTAGTCCGACCAGTGCGCAGTAATGGTCGGCCACACATACAGTCGCGTGCACTTGCATTTTTGCATACCTTGCTCTCAACCTTACATACGTACATCTATCCCAACAAAAAAGTAAGTACACGTACAACCTGGTCTTGGTGACCTGACCTGGCCGGGGCAAAGTATGGTAAGCCCGGTCCGCGTAACCCAGCCTCTGCTGGGAGTTACGTTTATAAACATACCGGAGGTCTTGGCGATTAGCGCTCACCGTCTGTAGGGGACAGTTTCACACATCTCCTCCTTAAATTCTAGTCATAGAGTAACGAGAGTGACAAATCCACGACGTGTAAAATAATCTTATCTTGGGACAAGAGAGTGGAGCTAACCCGCTAACAAGGTAATATGTGTGCTGACCATTATTAAATCTAAGGTATAAAAAATATATTACCTACACCAATATCTCCATATTTCTACAGCAGCAAGAAATGCATTTAATAAAACTTACAGGGTACAAGTGAAATAAGAGCAGGGTCATCTGCTAAGCGAGTGAATATTTGTACAGGTCTGCAAGTCATTCAAATCATTTTATTTCCTTAGTAACGTGCACCTAATATTTACGTGAGGTTATCAATATTATTAGGCTCGCTCCCTATTACGTAAAAATTCGTGGGATCTAAAAATTCATGGTGAAATGTGGGTGTAATATTACACCTCTGCCTACCCTTCGGGATACAGGCGTGAGTCTATAAAAAAATAAGGAAGCACGCTAGAAAACATAGATGGATAATATGTTTTTTTTGTATATTTATGTCAAACATGGCGACGATTTAGAATTAGGTACACAAACAATCTGTATTCAAAGTTTTATTATCTTCTCACGTGACATATTGTGTCCTCTTGTTTCTTCAGTGTTATACAAAAAAATCATATTTTATATCGTCGCAACAAACAGTATACTGCAATCATACGTCGATCCGCCTTGAGAAGTACTGCACCAGGCCAGATGAACCTATCTGTTCGCGACAGACATTAAAAACTATGACAGTGAATAGTGTATTCGAAACCGCGAGTGAAAATCGTATAAAATCAGTGTTATCTAATCGTGCGGTACACCGGGTTCGGTTCCCGGACGCGTCAAAGTGTTAAAATACAGCTAGAATAGTGTAAATAGTTAAATCTTTAATATAAAGTACTATATAGTACATGAACATTAGTCTAAACCTTGTGCTAACTGTAGGGACCTAGATATCGATCATAAATAGTGTTATCAGTTGTAACAGATAAGAACTAATACTTGATAAAACAGCTGTTTGTTTACATATGCGTTTTATAGTTTTATAAGTGTTTTTTGGCTTCATATAGACTGGAAGTCATGTCTAGATACTTTCTTATTGCTAGTTATTACCTTATATAGTTAAAATAAGCATAATAATAAACATTTGCAAGTTTATCATAAACTTTGTTTATGTACGATAGTGTTTACTTATGAAATTCTGTAATTTTCCTTATGCATCATAGGTTTTTATGTAATGAATTCGAATTGAATAAAGATATTTTCATGGTGTTTGTTTTAATAGATGCCCCATATAGTTGCACACAACGGCCTACCAAAATTACATATATAAATTTAGTATATAATAGTTTTTAGGATTTCGTACCTCGAAAGGATAAAACGGAACCCTTATAGGATCACTTTGTTGTCCGTCCGTCTGTCAAGACCCTTTTTCTCAGGAATGCGTGGAGGTATCAAACTGAAATTTATACTAAATACTCGAATCTACGGGTCCACAGAGCTGTAAAAAAATCAAACTTCTAATCCAACGCAATCAAAAGATAGAGCCGTATATCCTGCAAATTGCAGCATATTTTCAAACTCGCATTGGAATCAAAACCTACAGGGTACTTTTCGTGAGCTCAGAATCTTGAAATTTGGTACGAAGCAACGCCTTATAGCACATATAAAGAAAACTTGCGAAAACCATAAATTTTTAGTAACATCACATAAGAAAATTATTTTTAATAAATTTAAAGTTACTACCCCTTTCTCTTGAACGCGTGGAGGTATTAAATTTGAATTCATATCAAATACTCAGGTATATAACACCGTTAGGCTGCAACAAAATCAAGCTTCTATGTCAACGCAATCAAAAGAAAGAGCAATATAATCATATTTTCAAACTCGCGCCTACTCACAAGTGAATCAAAACCTACAGGGTACTTTCCGTGAGCTCAGAATCTTGAAATTTGGTACGAAGCAACGCCTTATAGCACATATAAAGAAAAAAATGCGAAAACCATAAATTTTTAGTTACATCATATAAGAATAATATTTTTAATAAATTTAAAGTTACTACCCCTTTCTCTTGAACGCGTGGAGGTATTAAATTGAAATTCATATCAAATACTCAAGTGTATAACACCGTTAGGCTGCAACAAAATCAAGCTTCTATGTCAACGCAATCAAAAGAAAGAGCAATATAATCATATTTTCAAACTCGCGCCTACTCGCAAGTGAATCAAAACCTACAGGGTACTGCCCGTGAACTCAGAATCTTGAAATTTGGTACTAAGTAACGTCTTATATCACATATGAAGGAAAAATTGCGAAAACCGTAAATTTTTTGTTACAGCATATAAAAAAATATTTTTAATAAATTTAAAGTTACTTCCCCTTTCTCTTGAACGAGTGGAGGTATTAAATTTGAATTCATATCAAATACTCAGGTATATAACACCGTTAGGCTGCAACAAAATCAAGCTTCTATGTCAACGCAATCAAAAGAAAGAGCAATATAATCATATTTTCAAACTCGCGCCTACTCGTAAGTGAATCAAAACCTACAGGGTACTTTCCGTGAGCTCAGAATCTTGAAATTTGGTACGAAGCAACGCCTTATAGCACATATAAAGAAAAAATGCGAAAACCATAAATTTTTAGTTACATCATATAAGAATAATATTTTTAATAAATTTAAAGTTACTACCCCTTTCTCTTGAACGCGTGGAGGTATTAAATTGAAATTCATATCAAATACTCAAGTATATAACACCGTTAGGCTGCAACAAAATCAAACTTCTATGTCAACGCAATCAAAAGAAAGAGCAATTTAAGCATATTTTCAAACTCGCGACTACTCGCAAGTGAATCAAAACCTACAGGGTACTTCCCGTGAACTCAAAATCTTGAAATTTGGTACGAAGCAACGTCTTACAGCCCAGATAAAGCATGCAGAAGGCTGAGGACCGTGTGCTGTGGTGCGTGTTGAAAGAGGCCTATGTCCAGCAGTGGACTGCGATAGGCTGATTGATATTGAGATTTCAAATAATTATATAGTCTTCAAACCTTTTTGCTAATTATTCTGTACTTTATAAGTATTTTTGTAACAGATTTCTAATAGTTACTAAAAACTTTGTAAATCAATAACTTTGATAAAAAATCTTACCATCATTCATCAGCAGACTTTTGCAAGGCTGGTATAATTATTTAAGTTATATTATAAAATAAGCGATATATGTTATGTAAAGTCTGTACATTAAAGATATTTTGACGAAAATTAGCTAAAAAATCTAGGAAAATGCTAAAAAGCAATACTTGATATTTTTTTGAATTTATGTCTGTCTGTCTTTCCCTATGTTGCTAAAGATCTCTAAAATGGCGAAATTAATTTCAATAAAACTTACACTCATGTACAAAAGATACTCAAACCTATAAAATAGTATATGTTACATCACAATCGGTTAAGTGGTTTTCGGTGTACAGCTTGACCTCTCCTTTGTACGTAGTCCCAAACAAAACAGGGATCATCCAAAACTGGTTATTTATGTGGTGCCATCTATGATCATTATAAGTTTGTTAGTAAAAGTATAGTTAGTCTAAATAGGTACCTTTAAAGTTTTTTATGGCTATTTACCTGACTTTAAAAAAGGAGGCGTTTTTTAATTTCGTCAGTATATTTTTATGTATTTTCGATTAATAAATTACTGGAACCAAGCATAATTATAGTTATCCTTCCGACCGATAGATGTGACTATTTTCAAATAATTTTCTAGCAAAATAAATGTATCTTACAAAAAAGACAATAATTATGTGTCAGGTACCATTCTGTTATTAAAAAAATAATAGAGTATAATATTCGGCACATTCATAAATAAAAAGTCTCTGTGTCAAAATTTATTACAATATCCACTTAATTTAAACGATCAATCTCATTTATTTCAAATTATTAGATATGTTTATATAACAGTTATATAAGTATTTAATTTTATTTTAAATGATAAAAATAATTACTATAGATCCTTTTTTTAATAAATTGTCGATTAGTCCCACATTAGTCCATATTATTTTCTATCTCGGTCGGTTTGTATGTGTAAACATAGATGGCGTTGAGATGAGATTTCTTGGATTGGTGTTTTTGTCGTTTCTTTTGAATATTTGATAGTTGCATGTGATTGTGTTTCTTTGATTTCTTTCGTTCGTTCGTGTTCTTTTCTTATACCTACAGGTGTCTCATTATTCCCAATTTCCCACTCCTCACGTCACGTACGTGGGAATCTTTGAGTGGGAGACAGAGGCCTGAATTCAGATACCTCTTGAGTTACTCAACGGGGCTATCTTACTTTCGACAGGGCTGGATATTCGTAGTCCTTTGTGTATTTTCTAAATAAATCGCAATGACAGACCCTTGAAACAGCTAAAATCGACCTCCGAACATGTTGTTTTTCACATGGTCAGTTACATGTGGTATGTTCACGAGTGAGCGGTAAAAATAATTTTCATGTTCTATGTGAAGGTGGTAAAACAGTTAATGTTGTGTGTAAAGAAATTCTCTAAAGATATATATTAGGTATATATTATATAATTATAAAAGTTATAAATATTATATACTTTTGGCATAAATGTCATGCTAATTAAATTCCAACATTTACGCGAACGAAGTCGCGGGCACAGCTAGTATAAAATAAAGGATGACTTGACAAACGACAAAGACCCCTTTTTCTTTAATTTATGCTCCTCCAGCTTTCCATACTGTAATGTTATGGATTTCATTTGGCAATAAAAATACCATACCACCAACTATGACTGGTAAACTTTTACTTATATACCTACAGGTTTGTACGGAACCCTCGGTGCGTGAGTCCGACTCGCACTTGACCGGTTTTTTCAATAGAAAATATAGTGGGCGGGCCCTTGTGTGACAGCATTTTTTGGGAGTTTTTATGAAATTACTTAGTGACGCTAGTAGTTAGGTTTAGGTATTGTATACCGATAGATAGAACTTAATGAGACCTATCTAACGATGTATAGAACATGTACGTATGTATAATAGAAACGAATATAACGTAACATTTGTACTGTATTTAAAATAAAAATAAACGAAAGATTCTCTGTGCACGTGTTCGGTGCGATGGTCGTCGTTAAGGTAAAGTTTCGAGGTATTTAAGCGACCATGTATTCGGTCAGTTCGTTGGCGTCCCAACCACCATCTTGTGACCTATTTAACCATCAAGCACCGAACACCTGAACAGCATCGCTCTCAACGTATAAAGATGTTTTATTTCTGAAGCCCCAACACATCGAAGCCATACAGTCCACACATATAGAAGAACACGCATCGTCGTAGGCACACGTCAGCAGCACACTACCAGCGCACTGTAACGGACTTGCAAAGGTTCGATTCCTGGCATCCGTTACATTTCTTGGTCCTTCGAGCCGGATCGCCTGTTGCTGCCGCGGCCATTTGTTGGTCGCATCGAGCCGGATAGAAGAATGCCTACGACGCGTTCAAGAGGTCGTGCTCCCGAGGTCGCCGGGGGAGCGGCCGGCGCCGGGCCTAGTTCCAGTACCCCTGCTCGCGCCGCCGCTGCCCGCAACCCAGCCGCCGCGGTCGTCCGTCACGACGGGCCACCGTGATCGCCGTCGACAACAGTCGCCGCCGCCGGCCCCCCCCGGCCCCGCGGGGAGGGACGAACGAAACATCACTCAAGATACAAGGGAGCGGACAGAGGTGCAGTCGAAAAATGAAGACGGCAAGGAAAGGACGTTGCAACCATCCGCTAGATTGAGCGTTTGTACAGCGCAACATAGTATAATAGAAAATAGAGATAGAAAGAAGCCAACGAGGGAACGCGACCAACGCTCAGCAGCTACGGGACGCTCCAATAGAAATGTGATGTTGGCTCGAGAAGAAGTTTTGAAGATAAAACTACAGTTAGCACTACAGAAGGCTGAAGAGGAGGCGGACTCCGATGACTACGACGAGGATGGACAGTCGAAACAAGACTACGTACGTTCGTGGTTGGAAGAAGCTCCGGAACCCCAGCCCGGCCCTGAAGATATAGAAGTGATATCGGCGCCCACTAAGAAGAGGGACGTCGACGGGGCACAGAAGATAGAAGATGGACCGCCCTCACAGAAGATGGACGTTCATCAACAGGGAGGTGATTCGCTGAAGCCGTTCATCACGGATCTCACCTCCGCGATCGCCGCGCTCGCCAACAGGAAGCCACCGGACACATCGATAGTTGCACCACACCCGGCGGTTTCGAAAGTCATCATGACGCTACCGACGTTCGGCGGCGCGCACACCGAGTGGCTGTCGTTCAAGGCGATATACGACACCACCAAGAATTTCTTCAACGACGTGGAGAATACAGCTAGACTGAGAAGAAGTCTCAAGGGAAGAGCGTTGATTGGGCATGCGCGACCAGATGAAATCATGAAGGAGTTGGAGCTGCAGTTCGGACGACCAGACTCGATCGCACAGGCAGAGACGGACAAGTTGAGGACCCTGCCACGCTGTAGCGAAGCACCTAAGGACATATGCGCGTTCGCGAGCAAGATTAGAAGCGGCTTCGTCACACTTCATGCGTTGAAAAAGGAACACTACCTCATCAATGCGGAGCTAGTGCGTGTGTTGACCGAGAAGCTACCGAACTCGCTACGTGTGCAGTGGTACAAGACGTACACCGAGAAGTGCCATTCGAAGCCAGATCTCAGCCGATTCAGTGACTTCGTGACGGAGTACGCGCGTTACTGTAGCGCGTTCGCACCGGCTGAGAACATCACCGATGGGCCGCCAAGCAGACGTACCGTGCAGAGGACATACACGGCGACGGCGACGGAGAAGCGAACACATACGGACACGTCTAACGCGAAGTGCAGGATATGTGAACGCGAAGGACACTACTCGTCGGCCTGCAGCACGTTTCGTAACGCCAACGCAGAGAAGAGATGGCAGCTAGCTAAGCAGCATGGATTGTGTTTTCGCTGCTTACGCATACGCCGAATAGAACACTCGTGCAAGCCCAAGAAGTGCGGTGTAGAGGGATGCCGCGCTACACACAACCAGTTGCTTCACTACGATAGAGGAGCCCATAGGACCGAAGACGTGAACATAGAAAAGCAAGAAACGGTCGCCAGTTCGTGCATACGTGCAAAGGCTCAAGCATACTTAAAGATAGTGCCCGTGCAGATAGTCGGACCGGCGGGAGAGGCGTCTACGTTCGCCCTACTCGACGACGGAAGCACCGTATCGCTCATAGACGAAGACATAGCCAAGGAAGTCGGCGCGGAAGGGAACCTGGACCCGTTTACGATCCGTGCCATAGGCGATACGTCGATCGACATGCCAACGTCGCGACGCGTAGACATACACATACGAGGAGCCGGCGCCGACAGCAAACAAGTGCCTTTGTGTGCGCGCACCGTAGCCAGCCTGCACCTGTCGCCGCAGAAGATCGCCGAAGAGGACCTGATAGACTGCAAACACCTCGAAGGCATCAAGAGGAAACTGGTTTATGACATAGGCGTGCCGAAGGTACTAATAGGTCAAGACAACTGGCACCTGCTCATAGCGAACGCAGTACGAAGAGGACCCAACGATCAACCGGTGGCGTCGCTTACGTCGCTGGGATGGGTGCTGCACAACACACGCTCACGCACCTTGGGAAACACCGTACACTTCGTCAACGGTCTCTCTGCTACAGATGAAAACATAGAAGCGCAACTGAAAGAATATTGCGCTCTGGAATCGCTCATAGTGAACCCACGCCGACTGAACTCGGACCCCGAGAAGCGGGCTACAGATATGTTAGAAAAACATACGAAACAATTAGAAGATAGACATATAGAGACGGCTCTTCAGTGGAAACAAGAAGACATCGTCATGCCAGATAGTTACGAGAACGCGGCAAGGAGGCTCGCACACATAGATAAAAAATTAGATAGAAACATAGAGTTGAAAACAAGATATACAGAACAGATGAACTCGCTGATAGAAAAGGGATACGCAGAAGAAGCTCCCATGAATAGTACGCCAGGGAAGACTTGGTACTTGCCTCACTTCGATGTACACAACCCCATGAAGCCTGATAAGATTCGTATAGTTCACGACGCCGCCGCGAAAATCAGAGGTGTGTCACTCAACGATTTCCTGCTCACGGGACCGGACTTGCTACAATCGTTGCCGGGGGTGTTGATGAGGTTCCGTCGACACCGCGTTGCCGTCTCAGCTGATATAACGGAGATGTTTATGCAGGTGAGAGTACGCCCAGAAGACCGAGACGCGCTGCGCTACCTGTGGAGAGGTGACCGGCGGGAGGGACCGCCCAGGAATACCGTATGAAGTCCATTATCTTCGGCGCGGCAAGCTCACCGTGTACAGCTATATTCGCGAAGAATTGGAACGCTCGCAAGCACGCAGAAGAGTACCCAGAAGCAGCAGAAGCCATCATAGATAACCATTACATGGATGACTATCTGGACAGCTTCAGGGACGAACAGGATGCGACGAGCATAGCGTCACGGGTGCGAGACATACACAGGCAAGCGCACTTTCACCCCACGAAATGGGTGTCGAACTCTAGAAACGTCATCGAAGCAATAGAACCAAGTCAACATCGCCAGGAGACAGTCGGCCTCGCCAGCAAGGGGCAAGAAGAGAAAATTCTCGGCTTGATGTGGAAAACGAGCGCGGACGAGCTGAGCTTCAACCTTACACTCGCACGGCTTCCAGACGGCCTCATCGGCACCGAAGCGCCTACCAAACGAGAAGCGTTGAAAATAGTTATGTCGCTATACGACCCACTCGGCCTCGCATCGCCCGTGACTGTTCGAGCCAAACAGATAATACAGGAAGCCTGGCGACTCGGTACAAATTGGGACGAGAAGTTTGACGAAAGCCTCAGAGTGCAATGGGCATCGTGGATACAGCACTTAGAACAGCTGAAGTCGATACGCATCCCGCGGTGTTACCCCGGGTACAGTGACGCCTGTACACTACAAGTACATGTCTTTACGGACGCCAGTGAAGTGGCCTACGCAACAGCGGTGTACTGGCGAGCGACTACACCAGATGGGCGTGTGCACGTGACGCTCGTTATGGCGAAGGCGAGAGTGGCACCGCTTAAGGTGGTGTCAATCCCGAGACTCGAACTGCAAGCCGCCGTCATGGGTACGCGAGTCACTCAAGCGGTAATAGAAGAACATCGCTTCAAACCCGAGGCCTTCGTGTACTGGACGGACAGCAAGACCGTACTGACGTGGATCAGAAAAGGAGCACGGGCGTACAAACCATTCGTCGCACACCGCCTAGCCGCCATAGAAGAGCATAGTAAAGTTGAAGATTGGCGCTGGGTACCTACGAAGATGAACGCGGCGGATGCGGCTACACGCGACGTGCCAAACAGCTTTAACTCCGAACACGAGTGGTACACCGGAACGTCGTTCCTGTACGAAGACCCGTCACTATGGCCCGTAGAGAAGCACATCGCCCCTGACGCGACAGGCGAAGAGCGCACAATGACAGCTGTAGAGAAACGTCAAACACATAGAATTATAGAAGCCGTACCGGACCCGTATAGATTTTCCAAATGGGAAAGGCTCTTACGAGCAACAGCGAGAGTTCTACAATTTATAGCTTTGTGTAAGAAAACTGCAGAGAAGGTTCAATATAAAAGAACGCAGAAAAATAGACAGAAGGATCCAGATTGGCGTCACGTGACGAAGACGAAGCACAACATCAAGTCGGGCAGAGCGGCACCTCGTCCAGCCGCCGACTCCCGAAACTTCGTGCTTCTCCCCACAGAACACACCCGCGACGCTGAGGACCTTCTTGTGAAGGCGGGACAAGAGAACTCCTTTCGGCGCCGACCTTCGGGAGCTGCGGCGCGGAGGAGGTGTCGCCAGAGACAGCCGCCTGTATTCGTTACCCGTGGAGATGAACAACGGAATGATCACTCTACGCAGTCGCATAATAGCTACAGAACAAATTTCCGAACAGACAAAGAGACCGCCAATCTTAGACGGCGATCATCGGCGTATTACACAGCTATACATAGATTGGACACACAGAAAATTACATCACAGCGGTACAGAGTTGGTAATCAATGAAATACGCCAACACTATTGGATTCTTCGTCTGCGGCCGACTACAAAGAAAATAGTACATAGATGTCTACCATGCCGCATTAGAAAAACGCAGCTACCTGAGCCAGCCACTGGGGATCTTCCGTAGACGCGCCTTGCCCACCATCAGAGGCCCTTCACCTACACGGGCCTTGATTATTTCGGGCCGCTCTCCGCAACCGTCGGTAGACAGCGTCACAAACGTTATGTGGCACTGTTTACATGTCTCACTTCCAGGGCAGTACATCTGGAGGTAGCCGCCAGCCTGAGCGCCGACTCCGCAATCTTGGCGCTGCGCAGGTTCGCAGCGCGCCGAGGTTGCCCCGCAGAGATCTACTCGGACAACGGCACCAACATGCACGGTGCCGACCGAGAGATGCGAGACGCCGTCGCCGAAGAAGCGAGTCATGCATGGGGGGCGCATGGGAGCGCCTCGTCAGGTGCGTGAAGACCGCCCTCTATACGGTCCTTCACGAGCGCCATCCGCACGAAGAAGTCCTAGCTACACTACTGTGTGAGGTCGAGTACACAGTAAACAGTCGACCCCTCACACACGTCTCCGTCAACGCAGCAGACAGCGAGGCCATCACCCCGAACCACATCTTGTTCGGTGGTTCTGCTCGCCTCCCTCCACTGGGCGAGGTCAGCGAGGCTGACCTCAACAGCAGCAAACACTGGCTGCGCGCCCAAATCCTCGCCGACATGTTCTGGCGCCGTTGGGTGCGCGAGTACCTACCCGAGCTGCAACACCGGCGGGAGCCCCATGGGTCTGGGCTCAACCTCGAGGTCGGCGACCCCGTCCTGATCGCCGACGGCCAACTCCCGCGCAATACCTGGCCGCGCGGTCGAGTTGTGGCCGTCTACCCGGGCGCCGACGGCGCCATACGCACTGTCGAGGTGCGCACAGCAGCAGGCGTCCTCAAAGGCCGGCTAAGAAGCTGGTCCCCCTGCCAAAGTGACGAGGCGACGCTCACCGGGTGCTCTGCAGCACCGCCACACGACGGGTCACGCACGTTGCTGCACGGCGGGAGAGATGTTCGCGACAGACATTAAAAACTATGACAGTGAATAGTGTAATCGAAACCGCGAGTGAAAATCGTATAAAATCAGTGTTATCTAATCGTGCGGTACACCGGGTTCGGTTCCCGGACGCGTCAAAGTGTTAAAATACAGCTAGAATAGTGTAATTAGTTAAATCTTTAATATAAAGTACTATATAGTACATGAACATTAGTCTAAACCTTATGCTAACTGTAGGGACCTAGATATCGATCATAAATAGTGTTATCAGTTGTAACAGATAAGAACTAATACTTGATAAAACAGCTGTTTGTTTACATATTCGTTTTATAGTTTTATAAGTGTTTTTTGGCTTCATATAGACTTGAAATCATGTCTAGATACTTTCTTATTGCTAGTTATTACCTTATATAGTTAAAATAAGCATAATAATAAACATTTGCATGTTTATCATAAACTTTGTTTATGTACGATAGTGTTTACTTAAGAAATTCTGTAATTTTCCTTATGCATCATAGGTTTTCATGTAATGAATTCGAATTGAATAAAGATATTTTCATGGTTTTTGTTTTAATAGATGCCCCATATAGTTGCACACAACGGCCTACCAAAATTACATATATAAATTTAGTATATAATAGTTTTTCAATAGACAATATAGTGGGCGGGCCCTTGTGTGACAGCATTTTTTGGGAGTTTTTATGGAATAACTTAGTGACGCTAGTAGTTAGGTTTAGGTATTGTATACCAATAGATAGAACTTAATGAGACCTATCTAACGATGTATAGAACATGTACGTATGTATAATAGAAACAAATATAACGTAACATTTGTACTGTATTTAAAATTAAAATAAACGAAAGGTTCTCTGTGCACGTGTTCGGTGCGATGGTCGTTGTTAAGGTAAAGTTTCGAGGTACTTAAGCGACCATGTATTCGGCCAGTTCGTTGGCGTCCCAATCACCATCTTGTGACCTATGTAACCATCAAGCACCGAACACCTGAACAGCATCGCTCTCAACGTATGAAGATGTTTTATTTCTGAAGCCCCAACACATCGAAGCCATACAGACCACTATAAGAACACGCATCGTCGTAGGCACACGTCAGCAGCACACTACCAGTGCACTGTAGCGGACTAGCAAAGGTTCGATTCCTGGCATCCGTTACACTATCACACTATTATCTAATTATAACATGCACCTTTTTAGAGCAATGCAGAATACTGGCTCATCATTGTTCGTTTTTAATAGTAGCCTATATGTATGAAACTTGTCTAAGAAAAAGAATATTAGAATCTAATCTCAGCTTATGGAAGCTGAATCTAATGATGAAATCAGTATATGCTAAACAGGTCTTTTAACACTGAAATGATTGCAATTTGCAATCATATAAGTTAATGCTATGACCTACGAAACACATAAATTAGTTTTATGTTATGAAATTAATACGTTTCTCAATTTTAATATTATTTTATGCATACTTTTAATAATTGATTATCATCTAATAGACTAATTGTGGTTTAAATATTGGATATGTTAACCATGACATTAATGAAAATAAAAAGTTTTATAGTTATTGATTAACACCATTTCATTTTGTATTGTGTAATACCAAAAAATCGTCTTGTATTTTGGTGAGTACATCTGCTAAAGGTTATGATGACCTGGTACAAGACTAAGCTATGGCACGGCGATGTAGATTGTGACAATATAAGTTGGGAAAAACGACGCTGGTGGCAGAGAAGAATGATGGCAAGTCATGAACGTCGGATTTTGTTCATTTTATATCTACAATGAGCAAAATCCGACGTTTCCGAGCAAATAACGACGCAGACCAAAAGTCGGTCTGCTCATGGACTGTCGAACTGCTAAGGATATATTGTAATGAACATGTGTGAGCCCAAACACGAGTGCTTCTCTCAATCTTACAGTAATAGTAATTCCTCTCAATCTTACAATAATACCGAGATATTGGCAGCTGGACCAACATCCTAACGTGGTTTCTGAGGCACTAATCTGTAGCACCACCAACTGTATTACTCCGAGTGTACATATTCCATTACTGTTATTTTCATTCGACGATAGTATAAGAAATAGTGAGAGGAAAGCGAAGACTATGAAAACTAAAGAAAAAATCGGTTCTGCTCTTAGTGTAGGCGTTATGTAATAGCTAAACACGGCTTGTAACAGTTAAATACGTTTGAAGGTTGTTATCTAATCCCTTCGTACTGCGGTTTGCCTTCACCTAGCGCAGTCTCAAATTTAGACTCAATATAATGATCACATTTTACTAGTACATAGGTAGGTATCATCACCATCATCGGCCCTGTATTTAAATTGTCCCACTGTTAGGCACGGCTCTCTTCTCACTATGAGAAGGGTAAGGCTGCGAAGGGTAAGGCTAAGAAGGGTAAGGTCCACCACGCTGGCCAAGTGCGGGATGGCAGACTTCACATGTCTTTTGAGAACATTACGGAGAACTCTCAGACATGCAGGTTTCCTCACGATGTTTTCCTTCATTGTTTAGCAAGCAATATATTTAACAATTGAATACGAACGTAACTTCGAAAAGTCATTGGTGCGCGCCTGATGATTCGAACCTGAGACCTTCTGCATGGCAGGCCGTCGGTCGTCCTTACCCTTCCTATAGTGAGAAGAGGCCCGTGCTCAGCAGTGGGACAGTTTATATAAGGGCTGATGATGACTCATCATCAGCCTTTAACAGTCCACTGCTAGACTAGGCCTCTCCTTTGAAAGGAGGAATTGACCTACTATACCACGCTGGCCAAACGGATTGGTATAGGGTTTGTATCAAGTTTTCTTTCTCTTACAGTGCTGTTCTCTGCATAGTATGTTCCCTCTGTCGGCTCTTACGACACCCATGGGATGATATGGGGTGGTGACAATCCGTATTCTTAATCCGTCACTACACGGATGATGACGATGATGATAACTATTATAGCACAAACGTTTGTGAGGATGGATGGATATTTGTCATCCTGCCACGCAAAAACTACTGAACGGATTTTGATAAAACTTCGTAGTAATATAGCTTGTACATTAGCATAGCAAATGGGTTACCTTTTATCACGAATAACCGATACCGACGCGGGCAAATCCGTAGGTAGATGCTATTCAAGCATATTTTATTGATAAACGAAATAATGCTGCTTACGGTTTTCTTGCAGTCAAGGAACTCTTTAAAATGTGGAAATACAAGTATTATTAGAGATGAGAATATGCGTAAATGTTTCTTGCCGTACCGTTGGTTTTTATGATTTCGTGATTGTAAAACCATGAAACCTTGCCTGAATTTGATAGTGAAGATGAATGATGATCTAATATGTTAGCTATCTTAAGGAAAAATAAGCAAGAAGGAAACGGATGCAAATTGGAAAGGGCAAGAGGTCATATTCATTTTAAAGTACCTGTTAACATTAGTAGACAAGAACACTCTTGAAAATAGTAATATGTAGATAGTAGAGCCTCATCTACGTACCTATACTACTTAACCTTGCTGATTTCAGTATAGAGTACCTGGATGACCTGGCCAAGCTTTGCTGCAGTTTTTTTGCGCTATATTCCTTTTTGGTACATCGTGTTTTCCTTATTAAATGAATTCTAGCTAGATAGAATTATTACCCTCTACTGACTAAGTAGGTACTAAATAACACACCTTCCTTATACGCACCCACCTTTATTATTATTTTCTGCCTTTTCACAGAACTGACTGCACGGTTGGCGTTGTGGTTTAAGCGGCCGCCTCGCCGCTTCACACTTCCCCGAGTGTTGTGGGTTCGATTCCCACACTAGACAACATAAATTGTTGTCTCGAGTCTGGGTGTTCACTGTGTCCGTTGCTTGTATGTTTGTTAAGTCCCTCGCGACACAGGATATATTCCTAGTGCGGGAGTTGTCTTAAAAAAACAAACAATATCGACGTGAACTAACAGTACCGTTATTGTTGCGTTTCAAGCAGTAGTTGAGAATGCTGGAGGCCCTTTTTCCCTCATCCTGCCTCTTATTCCTTTTTCCATCCAGGCTGGCAACACAATTGTGACTCTTTTATGTTGCGGGCGTCCATGGGCGGCAGCAATCGCTTACTATAGGCGATCCGCCTACTCGTTTGCATTCTATAAAAATAATGGTAAACGCTTCCAAACTAGGACTGGGCTCTCAGGTTAAATTGTTAGCTAAGTAAGGTCCTCGCGACTTGCTTACGCATTCATTTTACCATAGAGGTATCATTTATACCGTAATGACAAGCCTGAGACTTGGCGATTAAGGATCATTTAGTAATGTGCTCACTTTTAATCACTCTCCTTGTCCTGGTTTGAAGGGTCTACAATGTTTTTGATTCCAAAATCGAATCTCGAAGGAAATTGTTTTTTCACTCGCTTTTTTATATGTATGTGAAAGAGACAGAGCACAGTAAAATTCGAATGTTTCTTTATGGCTGAACAATGTCGATTCGTGACACTGAAGATTGAAAAATTAAAAAGCTACTTTGCCTCACGCTCGAATCAAAATCGCGTTTTGTTCACTGTTGTCTCGCAGCAAAAGCGGCATGTTTGAGCTGCTGTGGTGAAAAAATAATATCGAAATGAGCTAATGTTTAGACATATGTTATACGCTATCTCTTTCGCATATTGAACAGGTTTTTTTTCGGACATTTAATAGCTGCGCCCATATCGCTAGCATTGTTTATTATCTGTCTTGGGCCATATACCAGGAAGTAACTGGCGCACCCGCTGCCTTTTTAAATGATCTTATGATTGTTTTGGATCAAATTGAATAAAAAATATTTTAATGAAATAGCATTTTATTTTTCTTACCTATATCAATTAATAAGCGGACGCCCGCGACTTCATCGGCCTCATTCAGTGATCCCGCTGGAATATCGGGATAAAAAGTAGCCTATAACCATTCTCATGAATCACACACAAAAGGATTTTTGCAAAACGGATCAGTAGTTTCAGAGATAAAGAATATGGATATATTCATAGATAACACTTGAATTTTTGAGATTCCCGTAGCTCACATTAATGCGACTAATGCCATAGTAAATGAGAGCTATAGATGAATACACTCTGCTATATTTCGTTTGTGTCCGCCATGGGTATGGTTTCCATACTAAGGTGCCCATTTACCTTTTTGAGCAATGCAGAATACTGGCTCATCATTGTTCGTTTTTAAAAGTAGCCTATATGTATGACACTTGTCTAAGAAATAGAATATTGGAATCTAATCTCAGCGGAAGCTGAATCCAATGATGTAATCAGTATATGCTAAACAGGTCTTTTAACACTGAAATGATTGCAATTTGAATCAGTTGCAGTGCAATCATATAAGCTAATGCTTTGACCTACGAAACATATAAATTAGTTTTATGTTATGAAATTAAAACGTATCTCAATTTTAATATTATTTTATTCATACTTTTAATAATTGATTATCATCTAATAGACTAATTGCGGTTTAAATATTGGATACTGTGGTTAAAGTTACCATGACATTAATGAAAATAAAAAGTTTTATAGTTATTGATTAACACCATCTCATTTTGTAATGTGTAATACCAAAAAAATCGTCTTGCATTTTGGTGAGTACATCTGCTAAAGGTTATGATGACCTGGTACAAGACTATGCTATGGCACGGCGGCGATGTAGATTGTGACAATATAAGTAAGGAAAAACGGCGCTGGCGGCAGAGAAGAATGATGGCAATGTGTACTCTCATATTAGAGATAATATAGGGTTCCAGAAAAGTCATACCTTAAAAATTAGTTACGTGTTTTTATGTACTAGTAAAATGTGATATTGAGTCTTGAGCCTGTGCTAGGTGAAGGCAAACCGCAGTACGAAGGGATTAGATAACAACCTTCAAACGTATTTAACTGTTACAAGCCGTGTTTAGCTATTACATAACGCCTACACTAAGAGCAGAACCGTTTTTGTTTTAGTTTTCATAGGCTTCGACTTCCTCTCACTATTTCTTATACTATCGTTGAATGAAAATAAAAGTAATGGCATATGCGGCGGCGGCGGCGCTACAGATTAGTGTCTCAGAAACCACGTTAGGATGTTGTTCCTGCTGCCAACATCTCGGTATTATTATCTCGATACCAACAGACTGCCATGCAGAGGGTATCGGGTTGGAATCCACGGCGCGCACCAATGACTTTTCGGAGTTATGTGCATATTGAATTGTTAATTATCGCTTGTCCCGTGCCTCGGAGAGCACGTTAAGCCGTCGGTCCCGGTTGTCATGAAGATCTTTGACAATCGTTACAAGGCGTCAGTACCTTCTAAATAAACTGACACTAGTCTAAACCATGGAATATTGCTATCCCTTCGGGTTGCGGAGGTCAGACAGGCAGTCGCTCCGTGGAAAAAGCTAATATTCGGCCAAATCCGGTGTTCACACATGAACGTGCCATTTCAGCGATAAAATCCTACGTGAGTTTTTACCGCAACAATTATTGTTCGTGATTTTTATCAAATTAAGAGAAAATCACGTACTCACCTAAGGTACATACCGCTGAGATGGCACCTTACACACATAGCACACAACCGTAAAGTTGCGTGTGTGTACATAGGATAAGTTTAGTATATAAGATTATGTATTATAAGAAATAAAGCAGTCACAAGTTTAATCCGACTTTGACTCGATACCCTTCCCACACCTCTGACGGTGGCCAAGACACCTTTAGCCATCAGTACTGATCAGCTCGGTGAGTCTGTCGAGTTGGCCGTCAGAAAACCATTTCCACCATACCTAATTCCTACCCACAGTCCGTCTGTCATCATAGGTCTCCGGTGGCAGATATCCCGCACCTATCTATATAAGTATATATAAATACCTATAGTAGGGCTAGGATCTAATAGGGATTGTAGGGACAAATAGGGTTAGGTTCTAGGCGCGTACGAATCGTAGGTCTGTATCACAGCATACCACAGTAGTACCACGATAGTACGTGCCATAGGTTAGGCGCTTAGTAGTAGGTGCGTATAAGTGCTGGTCTGTATCACAGAATACCACAGAGCACCAAGCCTATACGCATTTTACGCTAGGTGCAAGTTAGTATAGGTTTAGGATACATATAGGTATAAGGATTAGGATAACTAGGATAGGATATTAGGTATAGGTGATAGGCTACGACTCTAGGATAGTGTAGGTTAACAAATTAGATTAATCCCTTACCATTTAGGCATTCCTGTACAGCAGGGTCAGTAGCCCTAGGCTGCTATCCCGCTGTTCATCCGGTTAGACTAGTAAGCGGACCCCAGATTGAAACTGGGATAACGCTAAGAAGTTGATGATGAGAGGAATTACTATTACTGTAAGATTGAGAGAAGCACTCATAATTGGGCTCACACATATTGATTACAATATCTCCTTAGCAATTCGACAGTCCATGAGCAGACCGACTTTTGATCTGGCCAGCTATCTATAATGAGCAAATTCCGACGTTCATGACTTGCCATCATTCTTTGCCGCCAGCGCCGTTTTTCCTAACTTATATTGCCACAATCTAGATCGCCGTTCCCTAGCATAGTCTTGTACCAGGTCATCATAACCTTTAGCAGATGTACTTACCAAAATACAAGACGATTTTTTGTGGTATTACACAATACAAAATGCAATGGTGTTAATCAATAACTATAAAACTTTCTATTTTCATTAATGTCATGGTTAACTTAACCACAATATCCAATACATATTTAAATTAAAACTAACCACAATCAGTCTATTAGGTCTTATTTAATTAGTCTATTCCATTAATGGTTTAATTGGTTTTATAATGAGGATATCAAAATGTTTCAAAAAAGCAAAAACATTCATGATTCTCTACTGTGCGTTTGTAAGACGTCACCTTGAATATGCCTCTCAAATTTGGAACCCGTGTTACTATAAATACATTGACCGTATTAAGAATATTCAAAAACGTTTTTTATAAGGTTTCTTTGTTTTCGTTTACAAGTGCCGTATAACTCAAATAATTACATTAAGCTATGCAAAAAGTTTCATCTTCAGCCACTTGAACATCGTCGCCAGTTAGCAGATTTGTCATTCATGTTAAAAATAATATCTAACGAAATTGATTGTCCCAGCTTGTTGCAGAAACTGCATTTCAACGTCCCTCAAAGATCAGCTAGATTCAATCCACCAATATTGATGCCATTCTCATCAACCAACTATAGAAAAAACACGTATATGGTGCGAGCAATCAAAGTTTTCAATAAAATATGTAAGGAATACTCTTTTCACCCATTTAATACCAAATGCATTGTGGCGCGCAGAGAGCTACATCTTAAATTCTTCGACTCGTAGTTTTATGTTAATTTCATAACATTGTTGACTCGTAATAGTGCTTTTCTATGACTATCCGTGAGAAACTGTAATTGGCTTACTGCTTCAAATTTCAGTCATTTTATGTTTATTGTTATAGCTGTTGGTTTTCCAAATGGTAAATAAATAAATAAATAAAAGTATCAATAAAAATAATACTATAATTGAACAAAGTTTTAATTTCACTACATTTCAAAGAAGAGGACACAATATGTCACGTGAGAAGATAATAAAACATTAAGACACATATTTTTTGTGTACCTAATTCTAAATCGTCGCCATGTTTGACATAAATATACAAAAAATCATATTATCCATCTATGTTTTCTAGTGTGCTTCCTTATCTTTTTTTATAGACTCACGCCTGTATCCCCGAAGGGTAGGCAGAGGTGTAATATTACACCCACATTTCGCCATGAATTTTTAGGTCCCACGTTATAGGGGGCGAGCCTAATAATATTGACAACCTCACGTAAATATTAGGAGCCCATAGGTGCACGTCACTAAGGAAATAAACTAAGTGGTTTAAATGACTTGCAGACGCGTACAAATAGTCTCTCGTTTAGCAGATGACCCTGCTCTTATTTCACTTGTACCCTGTAAGATTTATTAGACGCATTTCTGTGTGACGCATCATTGCTGCTGTAGAAATATGGAGATATTGGTGTAGGTAATTTATTTTTTATTGTGAACCTTAGATTTAATAGTAGTCAGCACACATATTACCTTGTTAGCGGTTTAGCACCGCTCTCTTGCCCCAAGATAAGATTATTTCTCTTACACGTCGTGGATCTGTCACTCTCGTTACTCTATGACTAGAATTTAAGGAGATCTGTGAAACTGTCCCCTACAGACGGTGAGCGCTAATCGCCAAGACCACCGGGATGTTTATAAATGTAACTCCCAGCAGAGGCGGGGTTACGCAGACCTGGCTTAGCATTCTTTGCCCCGACCAGATCAGGTCACCAAGACCAGGTTGTACGTGTACGTATTTTTTGTTGGGATAGATGTACGTATGTAAGGCTGAGAGCAAGGTATGCAAAAATGCATGTGTACGCGACTGTATGTGTGGCCGACCATTACTGCGCACTGGTCGGACTAAAAGGGTCCCGTGGTGATTACACTGTGAATAAACGAAGAGTATTTATAAGTATCTGAGAACATTATTTTAATAAAATCATCCCAGAGAACCTTGAGATCAGTGTCATAGTTCACATAACGCTGAGTAAATTAACGCAGTGAAAAGCAGCGTTAACAGCTTAAGAACTGCAAACAACACGTGATTGACTTGATGTTCCTACTGAGTTTCCTTTAATTGCCGTCAAAGGAAAATTAACCAGTGTCTTATAAGTCGGTCTTACCTAGACGAATGAGCTCGCATCATCTCCATCTTTGCCTGTGCGTCTTTATTACATGGTGTTTTATCTGTCAGCTTATAACAATCTAGCTCTTCAATCTGGAGACCACTAAGTTATTTTACTCTACTCAGGGCCACATACGCTTGTCCAGGCGTAAAAGTACGGGACCCTAACTACACCACTGCGTGGTCTATAATAACTGTATAATTGGGTTGATATAACCTTGAAATCTAATCGTGTTCAAAGTCCATTACATGGCCTTTCTCACAAGTGCAAACACGACTATGATACGATATTTCATCATGGAATGCCAGTGCCTATCTTCCAGCTTCATCATCAGACCTTGAAACCTAATCGTGGCCAAAGTTCATTACAAGACTTTTCTAAGAAATCCAAAACAGCTATGATACGATTTTCCATCATGAAGTTTCAGTTCATGTCTTCCGGCTCCATCATCAGATCAGTTTGACAGTACCATATTATTGGATTGTCATCAGAACTACATACAGGTGCCAATTTTCATTACGCTACGCAGATTTGATAGAACATTAGCTTTTCCACAGTGCGACTGCCACTTTTTTGGGATGTGGAGATCAACTGCGCATGCCAAAAAAGTAATAACATGCCATGGGTTAGACCAGTGTCGGCATAATTATTCAAGGGTACAGTCTCCCCTTAAGGCGCTACATTGAAAATGTTGTTTTGTTTTTCCTTTTTTGTTTACCGATTTTGAAGCTGTGAGACACACTAGCAAAGTGAAAATTTTGTAAATTATTTATCAAGTCTTTATCTAGCAAATCCATAGACATGATTAGAAGATTTTCGCTTGATAGAATTTTTATTTAAAAAACATGCTTTCTATATTACATATTTCTATTTTTATGGATATTTAAAAAAATACCTAACCTTTCGCCTTGAAATTGCTACTCACCGAAAGAAGAGCTAGTTTAATAGGAAATGCATAGACGAATTATCTATAAAACGATTATTACTTGAGTTATGAACGAAATAAGATTTCAGACAGTTTCTGAGTGGCAAAGTCAAAAATCGTGCGATATTCAACTTTATAGCTAACTAGCTTTTGCCCGCGGCTTCGCTCACGTTAAATTCGGGGTAACACAAAAGTCCTTCATCGTCTGATAGTAATTTTCGTTTTAATTCTAGTCATAGGGACTGATAAGAAATATAACCACAAGAAGTATTTTAAACATTTCTGTAAATAGTATTTTTAGAGTTCCGTACCTAGTCAAAAATGGCTAAACACGGAATCCTTATAGACGCGCTATGTCCGTCAGTCCGTATGTCACAGCCACTTTATGCCGAAACTATTCAGTTTACACATTTGAAAATTGGTAGGTAGGCGTATTCTGTGAACCAGCAAAACCAAAAAATATTGAATATTAAGGATTTATAAGATAATTTCTTCATACATGGAACTGGTGTGGAAAATGGGTCGTTAAAAATTACTTTGAGGTTCCTAAAACCATTGTTTCCCAAAGTCAATCGTTTGAAAGATATACGGTTCCAAAGGGGTAAAATGAGTGTGAGGGTCCCTCTAACTTTTAAAGTAAGAGAGTGACAAATCTAGAAAAATATATGCGATAGATCGTTATAAAAACTTCCAACGAAAATTGATTTGAACGATATGTAGTCAGCAGTTTTTGAAATAAAGCACATATTAAAAACTGCAAATATAGCATTGTCGTATACTATACTATATATATGTATACTATACTACTATAATAATTAGTCGAAGATAATGGCTATGGTAAGTGGATACCTGCACTACGTAACCCTTCATGAGCGAGTCTGACTCGCAATAGCGAATAGCTATTATAATGTTTCATCCTTGGTGTTACTTGTAGCCGTTTGCCATTACAAAGCTTTAGTGCATTAAGATTCCGCATTAACAGGACTGGAACACCAACGTTCGGTCTCAAGTTGCGTGAAGGTACTCCTGATAATTGTAAGGAGTTCAGAAATTCTATAGGGTACCTTGAAGTAACTTGGTCAGAATTCATGAAATTATCTACCAAAAGGTGCTCAACAACATCACTTTGCATACAGTCAAATGTCAAAGCCATGGTCTGCTATATCTCTAGACACACTTTCGCATCTATGAGTAGAGAATATAGGTTCAGCCGGTTTAGCGTGAAATCGGTAGATACATACATAAATACACATTTTCGCATTTATAGCTGATATTAGTAGGGATAAGCCAAAGCTGTTACAATAATTATTAGTTTATATATGTAAGCGAACGAAGTAATGACAGTGCACCATAGGACAATGTATAATGTGACAGTACTGACAGATATACGATAGCCCATATAGCGCAAGCGTTCTTACTGTCAATAGGTAGTAGGTTTGTCCCTACAAACTTCGACCCTCTCTAAAATCCCTCCCAGATTATTTTTTGCAGCTAATTGTATCCAATGTGTTTTTCTTAGTTCTGAGCTACCTCCCCACCAATTTTCAGCCAAATCGGTTATGCCGTTCTTGAGTTATAAACAGTGTAACTAACACGACTTTCTTTTATATATATGTATAGATTATATAATACATATCATTAGAGAATTTCTTAATTTTTTTTATAGACTCACGCCTGTATCCCCGAAGGGGTAGGCAGAGGTGTAATATTACACCCACATTTCGCCTTGAATTTTTAGGTACCCACGTAATAGGGTGCGAACCTATTGCCTAATTTCTTTATACACAACATTATCTGTTTTACCACCTTCACATAGAACATGTAAATTATTTTTACCGCTTACTTGTGAACATGCCACATAATAATAACTGACCATGTGAAAAAGTCGATTCCAGCTGTTTCAAGTCTGTCCCTGCGATTTATTTAGAAAATACACACAGGGCTTCGAATATCCAGCCCTGCCGAAAGTAAGATAGCCCGCATGTTGAGTTACTCAAGAGGTATCTGAATTCAGGCCTCAGTCTCCCGCCCACGGATTCCCACGTACGTGAGGTGTGGGAATTTGGGTATAATGTCACCTGTATAAGTACAGAACACGATCGAACGAAAGAAACAGACGGACAGACATAAATTCTAAAAATAATCAAGTATTGCTTTTTAGCATTTTCCTAGACTTTTTAGCTAATTTTCGTCAAAATATCTTTAATGTACAGACTTTTTCACCTCTACCGTTTTATTATAGTATAGATAGTTATAATAAATTTTGACACAGAGTCTTTTTGTTTATGAAAGTGCCGAATATTATACTCTATTATTTTTTTAATAACAGAAAGATACCCGACACTCAATTGTTGTCTTTTTTGCAAGAAACATTAATTTTGCTAGAAATTTTTTTAAAGATTTCAAAATAGTGACATCTATCTATCGGTCGGTAAATAGCCATAAAACACTTTGAAGGTTCCTATTTAGACTAACTATACTTTTACTAACAAACTTATAATGATCATAGATGGCACCACATTATAACCAGTTTTGGATGATCCCTGTTTTGTTTGGGACTACGTACAAAGGAGAGGTCAAGCTGTACACCGACAACCACTCAACCGATTGTGATGTAACTTATACTATTTTATAGGTGTCTAGAATTACCGTAGCCAGGTAGGGATTTTCAGAACAGAGTTGCAGTGGAAGGTGTAATACATCTACCTGACCACGATAGACAATATATCTAAACACCTTCACTGCATTGCACAGCGAGTCACAACCAATATTAATAAAATGTTTCAACTCACCTGATATCTTCACTGGTGATATTCTTGAAGTGGACCTATAGGATTAACTCACAATTTTGGCCAAAATAACAAGAGAATCGAATATATACCAGTATCCAGTTCAGCGTAGTCATACTCCAGGCACCAACCAGGAATTCACACACGTGTTTTACAAAGTTCAATATTTTACAAATGTTCTTTATCACAATTTACCGGTGCCGGTTATAGATCAAAGAAGCGGCATTCACCCGGATTTTTAGGTATACAACCAAATACAAGATCAAAAACGCGCTCACAAAACGGAATCTTCCAGAGCGAACAAAAGCTAGGTTTTTTCGCTGACCGCGGGAAACGACAATAAACGAAAGGATTGGCAGTTCAGTGTGACCATTGTCAGAAATTTTCAATAGACTAAACAAAATGTTGCTTAATCGATATAATCGATTTGACTTATAATAAAAACTAATTCTATTTCAAACATCCACCCGCCCCGGACCGGCCTACCGGTCCGCTAATCGGTTGGTAGACGTGACAATGTTGCAACCGCTCTCCTCAGAATCGAACCGTCCACCAAGACCTCAGCAAATCGGGGAACTCCATCAGCCCCAGTTACCAAACGGAGGATGCGCCCCCTGCGCTATCTGAGTGGCGGAAGGTTAGCCTCCTTGATCAAAACGATCACCAATCTTGGGTGGATCGGTCTTGTCGGTCCACTTAACGCGTTGCTGGAGTATGTGCAAATATTCCAAATTCCAGCGTTTCCAAAAGCTCTGAGTAATCTGGCGTACCAATTCAAAACGCGAGAGACGACCAGGTCTCGTATCAATATAGGGGTACTCAGGCAAGGCGACAAGTGGGCGACCAATCAAAAAATGGCCCGGCGTAAGGGCTTCCAAATCATTCGGATCTGAGGAGATCGGGCACAATGGCCTAGAGTTCAAAACGGCCTCAATCTTACAAAACACAGTTGCGAGTTCCTCAAATGTAAGGACAGACTCACCGATTGTCCTGCGCAAGTGTGTTTTGGCCGATTTTACAGCGGCCTCAAAAATACCACCCCAGTGTGGACAATTTTGTGGGGAAAACAACCAATTATCCCACGTCGGGCAAGCCTATCACCTATATCAGCTTTGTTGGTTTCAAGGAAATTAACAACGTCATTCAAATAATTATAGGTGCCCTTGAAGTTAGTGCCGCAATCAGAACGGATCAAGGAAGGCAGCCCTCTGCGGGATACAAATCTGTCAAATGTGGCTACAAACGCCTCGGTTGTAAGCGAGGAGACCAGTTCTAAATGAACGGCCTTTGTGGAAAGACAAACAAAAACGCACAAGTAGGCCTTAACAGTCTTACTGTTTCGAAGTGTCAACGTTTTCACCAAAAAGGGACCAGCGAAGTCCGTGCCAACACCGTCAAATGTCCTGCTCTCCGTTACGCGATCTGCCGGTAAGTCCCCCATCAACGGCTGCATGGTAGAAGCCTTGAGCTTATAGCAAGGGATGCAGCGAAAGACTACACTCCGAGTAATTCTTCGGGCAGACAAGATCCAAAATTCGCGTTGCAAAATGGCCAAGAGCGCATTACAACCAGCATGCGAATTTTTAAGGTTACGGTCAGTTACCAACAAGCGTACCAAATGACCGTCCTTAGGTAACAAAAGGGGGTGACGAGCCCCGTAAGGGAGGTTGGCGTTCTTGAGACCCGCCCTCCAACGCGCAAGAGACCCGTATCGTCCAAAAAGGGGTTCAATTTAGATACAGCTCCCGATAGTTTCGATCTCCCTGATTTAAGGATAGCAATCTCCTTTTCAAAATGCGCCAATTGCACAGAACGAACCCAAAAGGTGAGGGACTCCTGTCGTTCCTGTGGTGAGATAAACGGTGTCAGTCGTTTCTGTTGTGGGTGCCTAAAATTAAAAACAAAACGCTTTATCCAAGCAGTAACACCTAACAACTTGTCGAGGGAGCTGTAACGATTCAACAAGAAATCGGGGTCGAAGGCGCATTCCACCTTCTCAAGAGCGAGTGTTCGTAGACCCGGCAAATTGGAAGTATTCAAAACTGGCGTTCGAGGCCAATCAATTTCTGGTCGACTCGCCTATCAAACTAGGCGTCAAGCATCCGCGCGAGGCACAATCAGCGGGGTTGAGCTCACCTGGCACGTGTCTCCAAACAAGCTTGACTTCAGATTTTTGGATTTGGGAGACGCGATTAGCGACAAATACCTCCAAGGTGTGGACAGACGCCTTCAACCAACAAAGTACAATTTGGCTGTCTGTCCAGGCGTAGGTCCCATTAATACAAATGCTTTTACCCAAAGTACTGGACACGTGGTTCAATAAGCGTACAAGTAGGGCTGCTCCCGAGAGCTCCAATTTCGGGATGGTCAGAGATGTCCGAAGGGGTGCAACCTTGCTCTTCGCCATGATCAGGGAAACCCTCACCTGACCTGAGGCACTAACTGTGCGCAAGTACAACACGGCCGCGTGCCCACGCTCCGAGGCATCACAAAACCCGTGAAGGGTGGCCTTGTACTTCCCGGGAGGAAGGATGGGACGAGGCAAGGAGATCTCGTTGACGGCAGGAAGTGAGGATACAAAAGAGGTCCATTCCTCAACAAGAGTGCCGTGCAGAGGTTCGTCCCAGGTCAATCCTGCTGTCCAAAGCTTCTGCAAGAAGCATTTTGCCCAAAATATAATTGGACAGATCCAACCGTTCGGATCAAAGGTTCTGGCGATAGAAGACAATACGAGACGTTTAGTCCAAGAACACGGCAATTTCAAGTCTACGTTATATGTAAAGATGTCTTGGACTGGTCTGTACTGAACGCCGAGAACAGCCATCATGGCGGGGTTGTCAACAATCTCAAACAAATGTGGATCCTGCTGATGATCCTCTGGCAAGCCTTCCAAAAGCGCTGGTGAGTTGGAAATCCATTTACGCAACTCATAACCAGCGGAGGCCAAAATACCTATCAATTCGTCCCGCAGGAGGATCGTCTCGTCCGCTGTGGAGGCGCCCGAGCAAATGTCATCGGCGTAAATATCGTCCTTCAAGATGGCGGAGGCTCGTGGGAAACGTAAGCCTTCGCGATCTGCGAGCTCCCAAAGAGAACGTATTGCCAAGTAGGGGCTTGACCTTAACCCGTACGTATTCGTATTGAGCTCGTAGACGACCATGGGATCGCGAGGAGACTCTCTCCAAAGGATCAGCTGGAAGCGACGGTCATCAGGGTGGATAATAGTCTGCCTGAACATCATTTTTATGTCGGCCACAAAAACAACCTGATGTCGTCGGAAGCTGGTGATGACGTCACAAAGGTCCTTGACCAACTTGGGACCAGAATGCAAGCACTGGTTCAAGGATACGCCTGTTGAAGTCTGCGCAGAACCATCAAACACTGTGCGCAGCTTGCCAGTCGATGGCTTCAATACCGCATGATGCGGGAGAAAGTAATGCTCCACCGAACGCCAATCCAAATTTGACACTGACATGTGTCCCAATTGTTAATATTCTCTCATGAACTCAATGTACTTCTGTCTGAGCTCCGGATCACGACCCATGCGGCGCTCCATAGCCAACAATCTCTTTTCGGCTAAAGGTCGTGACTCACCAAGCGGAGGCCGAACAGACAGGAAAGGTAGCCTCGTAATGATCCGACCAGAACGGAGTCGACCAGTGTTGTTCTGGAAGAACAGCTCGCACTCCTCATGTACTGGATTCAAACGGGCAGCTTGGGGGGGCTCCTCTACTTCCCAAAACCTCTGAACCGCATCAAAGAGAGCAGAGCCTACAGCCAACAAATTGTCAAGTTCGGGTGGAGGGGGGTCCCTAGGTACAGGTCCCATCAAAGCAAATCCAAATATGGTCGGGATGGCAGTCAAACCATTTGGCACCAAGACCCGTTTCCCACCAATCAAAATTCCACCTAGGACATCAGAGCCAATCAACAAATCGATTTGTCCCGGTGTGCAAATTTGGGGTCTGCCAGTTCCAATCCCGATGTCAAATTCACCACAGCAGCAGGTAGCTGCTTCTGTGGGTGCATACCCAAAATATTCTTCAACACAATAGCCGAGGTTTTAATCCTCGGGTGTGAAGATTCAACAGGGCCAAACAAAACCTTAACTTGCCCTTCAACATTAGAGGCTACGTCCCCTATGCCCCGTATACAATTTGGAAAAGAGCCCATATTTAATTTAACCTGCCCTACCAAATAAGTGGAAACAATGCAACCTTGTGAACCTGTGTCCAATATAGCACGGATAACAACAGAGGTCCCCGTGGGTCCCCAGACCCGAACAGCAACCGTTCGTTGGTAGGATAACGGTCTCAATGGGGGAGGTCGGCGTTATAGGGCAGGAGTTAATTACCTATTGTTGCCTGGGCGGTGACCGTTGGCTAGGACCGGGCAAGTCAAAATGGGGGTGTGGTTTGAAGTCCTCAAAGGCACGATGACTCGATCCGCGCGCCATCTGTGGGGGGTCATAATGACCCACCCGCCCAAAACGAGGTGGGCGCGAGTCAAAGCGGGGACGCTCCGCCAAAGGAGGGGAATACCTGGGGCAGCAGTCATGGTGCTGGTGACGCTGAACAGCACATTCAGGTGCGCGAGAGAGAGGAGGCGTGCGCACGCTATGGTTCTCCAAGCGGGGCGAGTGGCGATCAATTGAGCGAGGCGACTCTCGGCTACGCGCCGGTGAGCCTCGGCTGCCACCTTCAAAACACCCGCCCGTGCGCGGCGTCGGCTGGTTGGACAAGCGGCCAACCTCTCTGGCATTCATACAGAGAATGTCCAAATGCTGTCCTCCACAGTGAGGACAGGGGCGAGAGTTTGGGCAGTCTCGCTGGTAGTGGGACCCCAAACAAGAGAAGCAAAGGCGGCGGGCATTCGCGATGCGCCTACGAGAGGCGACATGTAGGTCCAAGAATGCCCTACAACTGGCCGTTCTGTGCCCCGTGACCTTGCAGTAAGAGCACTCTGCTGGGCTCTGCGTGACTGCAAAGCGAGGAGGGCGCCGGTCAACATTGGCTCGGGTGTGAACGCGAGCCTGCTCCTTGACCTTGGGCGGCTGCGTCTTAGCCGGCGTGTCACCACCGGAGTTGTCCAATACCCGGCACTCATCCTCCAGGAACCTCTCCAGGTCAGCAAAGGGGGGCAGATGGGTCGCGCTATCCCCACCAAAGCGCTGTTCAAAACGCGACCTCAGGTCGGCAGGCAGCTTTTTAAGGACAATGTGCACCAATAGATAGGACCATTGGTCCACGGGCAGGTCAAGGCACTTAAGTGCGTTGATGGCCACCAAAAGTGGGTTCAACAGTTGGGTGCGCAACCCAGAGACCCGGGTGAGCGTCGGCAAACCCAAAATCAGCTCGATGTGCGTGTCGGCGAGGCCACGCTTATTATGGTACCTACGGGTAATTAGGTCCCGAGCCGTCTGGTACGCCTCGTCAGACACGGGCAGATGCTGGATGAGGCCCTTAGCCTCCCCATCCAGAACCGACATTAAATATGCCAATTTTTGTGCTGGCCGAAGGTCAGCCCTGTCATTGACCAGGCTGTCGAACAAATTAACGAAGCCCAGGTAGCTTCCTAGGCAGCCATCAAAATGGGGGAGGTCCAAAGTAGGGAGCCTACTCACCAGCCCCGGTGCTGACCTAGGAAGCTCCTGCTTCAGGCCGGGTTGCCCTTCCCTATCGGCAACTAGTTGTCTCGCACTATTGGAGACAGCATCATACAGGTCTAAGACCTGGGCATTGTCTTCGCTGACCTTATTTCGCTGGTCAGCGGTGAATTCATTTACTGACACTTCGAGACAGCAAGTGCTGAAAGTGCGGAATTGCTGTTCCACAATTGCCAGGCGATCGTCAATCCGCTCGTACTTTTGTAGTAAGGCCTGCTGGCGATCAGGCCGGTTCACTAAGGCACTGGCCGAGGCAAACCAGCGCAAGTCTGATGCAATAGCACCAGCAGCCGCACGCAAGTCCTTGATAGCTGAAATAATCAAAATTCAAAAGAGCCCGGACAAGCGTTAAATAAAATTAACAATCAAAACTTAATATTTGTTAATTCTTTGAAACCAACAAGGTATTAGCCTGTTTACTGCTGGTACAAGCAAGTGACAGGTATCTACTGTCCAACAAAATTAATAGTTTAAATATATATTGACACAAAACAAAGTCAAAGTTATCAAAAGTTAAAACTTCATATAAGTTAATTAAAGTTAAATATTCAAATAAATTAACTAATTACTTGCAACAGACAGACTGGCTGTGTTATTTGAGATATACAATAGTAAGTAAGCACAGAATATGTGTTACCTAACAATATTATCTATATATTATAACAAGGTTTAGCAATGTAAGGTTCAAACTTAATATATCAATATATGCAATAAACTAAATCAATTGATATATATAACTGATATGTATCCAATCAAAGTGACTTATTAATAGTAACAGCAACGAATCTATGCTAGATTTCAACAATTCAAATCAAACAATTACTGATTGAGGTTATGTATGACATGTGTTTCAAATTATCTAGGTCAACTTATACAATTAAATATTATGTATTTTAGAAAATACTGACCTGAGAACACTATAACTAATATATATAGCTCATACAACACCAGCCTATACAATACCAATCTGAGTATAGGTACAATCAACAGCGGCTAAGATACAACAGCGCTCTGCACCAAAATTTATGTCTAGAATTACCGTAGCCAGGTAGGGATTTTCAGAACAGAGTTGCAGTGGAAGGTGTAATACATCTACCTGACCACGATAGACAATATATCTAAACACCTTCACTGCGTTGCACAGCGAGTCACAACCAATATGAATAAAATGTTTCAACTCACCTGATATCTTCACTGGTGATATTCTTGAAGTGGACCTATAGGATTAACTCACAATTTTGGCCAAAATAACAAGAGAATCGAATAGATACCAGTATCTAGTTCAGCGTAGTCATACTCCAGGCACCAACCAGGAATTCACACACGTGTTTTACAAAGTTCAATATTTCACAAATGTTCTTTATCACAATTTACCGGTGCCGGTTATAGATCAAAGAAGCGGCATTCACCCGGATTTTTAGGTTTACAACCAAATACAAGATCAAAAACGCGCTCACTAAACGGAATCTTCCAGAGCGAACAAAAGCTAGGTTTTTTCGCTGACCGCGGGAAACGACAATGAACGAAAGGATTGGCAGTTCAGTGTGACCATTGTCAGAAATTTTCAATAGACTAAACAAAATGTTGCTTAATCGATATAATCGATTTGACTTATAATAAAAACTAATTCTATTTCAAACAATAGGTTTGAGTTATCTTTGTACATGAGTGTAAGCTTTATTGAAATCAATTTCGCCATTTTAGATATCTTTAGCAATATAGGGAAAGACGTCGGACAGACAGACGGACATAAATTCTAAAAATTATCAAGTATCGCTTTTTAGCATGTTCCTAGATTTTTTAGCTAATTTTCGTCAAAATATCTTTAATGTACAGACTTTTTCACCTCTACAGTTTTATTATAGTATAGATACTTAACGATAACCTCTGAACGATTTTTTGACCTTCGAGGTAGCCTCTTAACATGGTGGATTACAAAAAGTGCTGTCCCGAGAATCAAACCCACAACACTTACCACAGTGCTAAACGGTGAGGGATCCGCTCCCTACGGTATAATAAACATCTTATAAAATAAGATTTTTGTCATTTAAAAACGTCTGCCACCGCGACCTAAGGAAATAAATTACTGTCATTTCGAGAATTAAAACGCCAAGATAAATACTGGAGCACTTTAGTCAACTGATTAAATAATAGCATTGAAACATCTTCGTGGGACTTTTGTATAAACATAAGCACCTTTGTATAAAAATATAAGTTATGTTTTGGTTCCAATGTAATAGAGGGCGAGCCAACTGTCATCTACCGGGCACATTGTTTTAGCAAGCGATAAAATAACATTTGCGTGTATTGAAACACGCATAACTTCGAAAAGTCAGAGGTGTGTGCCCGGGGTAACTGGGGATCGAAACCGAGACCATCGTCTTGGCTTCTTTGTCACCGCTTTTTTAATAGAAATATAATTACTTGAGGAAAAACTGTGAGTTTTAACTAATTAAAGCAATCATGTTTAGCGAGAGTGGTGTCAACTGTTATTTATTTGATTTGCTTCAATGTTGTGAACAGATTTGGTCTGTTAGACTAATGGTTATTGACCTCGACTGCTAAGCCAATTCGAAGCTTCGATTCTTACCAAAAAACTCGTGGGTAGATAATTTATTCTATTTCTATGTTTAATATAAACCGTTGGCTAGAAGACTGCCTCCGTGGTCCTGTGGATAGCATATGCGTTTTGTCGATCGGGAGGTCCCGGGTTAGAAAAAAGCGTTACTGTGTTTTACCGAATTCTCTTTTTCAAATTTCCTGGCAATGAGCCCGGTAATGGCAATAGGCTCGCCCCCTATTACGTGGGACCTAAAATTCATTTGGTGAAATATGGGAGTAATATTACACCTCTGCCTACCTCTTCAGGGTGCGTAACGCTATTAAAAACATTTTACAAGATGTGAACACTTACACCCATTCAATATATTTCGTTTGTTCATTATGCAACGCATAAATCTTAAACATTCAACAATATTAGTCTTGTAAGTATGTATCAAATATTTTATAATTTACAAAATTTGCTAGTTTTTCCTCTGACCTTGTATGGTATCTAAACTAGGACTAGGACTTTTATCTAACAAAGCAAATTAGCTTATAAGTTAAATATGATACCGTGGAAATACTAAATGTATGCACATGACGCAATTGTGATCAGAACACCAAGATTAAAGTAATATTGCAATTAGGTATAAAGGTCGTGTAATATTACAGAGTGCAGTTTTAGATGTAATACAGGGGCCCAATTCTACTAAATAAATATAGTTTCGATATCATTTCAGTGTCATACTGACGTCACAAAAAGCGTATTCTTCTAAATTATCTGATAATTCAACGAAGTTGTAACGAGATCGTAAATTGAAACAAGTGTCAAAATATGTGTCAATGATGAACTGTTTATTTCAAATTATATGACAATGACATTAGGTTATCAGAATACCGCTTCTGAGTCTATTCAAAATATAATATCAATGTCATATAAAAATAGGAGAATTGGCCCCCGGATTGCCATAATAGGATAAATAGATGATTAACGTCAATGTGATTTGACGACCGGTTGGCGCCGCGGGAGTGTACCTAAGCGACTGCTACGCCGAAGTTTGCGGGTTCGATTCAGGTACATGAACATGGATGTTTGTCAGATTACTAAATAGTTACTTCGTCTTGTGCTTAAGATTAAAAAGCTTTCATTGTATAAAAATATTTTAATTATTTTAATCACGTCAATAATGCCTTCTTAATATAACTACATTCACATACACATACATACATATCGTCACGCCTTTTATCCCCGAAGGGGTAGGCAGAGCCGGCAGAGGTGTATTTCTACACCCACTTTTCGCCAGATATACTTTAGTCCCACGTAATAGGGGGCGAGCCTATTGCCGTACCGGGCACATTTCCAGACTTCGTGCTGCTACTGAGAATTTCGTGACAGAAAGACCCAATAACACTGCCCGACCCAGGAATCGAGCCCGGGACCTCCCGATCCCACGCGCACATTTATGGCACGAGACCAACGAGGCAGTCGTATAGGGTTTGATGTCGAGTTTTCCGTCTCTACGCAAATATGGTATTTGCATCGTGTTATCCCTTAGTCGCCTCTTACGACACCCACGGGAAGATAGGGGGTGGTGACACTTGTATTCTATGCCGTCAACCACACGGTCAATTTTAAATTATTAATATAACTATAAATGGAATTAGTTTTAAAGAATAAGATGCCATATAGAAACTTTTAAACACTCGCGTTGCATGTTTAAGAATATATATCTATACGGGAATTAACGCGAACATGCATTAGGTATTTACATACCTTATTTTTGCTTGACGTTTCGAGACGGTTGCACGTCCCGTGGTCGCAAGCTGACTGGTGTAGCGATGTCACGTCTCCGAGTGCGAGGTAGAAGATTCTATTTCTACCCCCGCGTTGTTGATTTTCGAGGTGCCGGCGCAAAACACACTAACCGTATCTGTATTTTGAACATTCGCCGACTGCGCATTAAAGTAGGGTGTTGTTAACCGGATCACTGGATTCCAAGCCGATGACAATTTGAAGCCCTCTTCCCGATTGAAATTTTTATGTCTTCTGATTTCGATCGCTTCACGCACAACTCTTGGGTAAAAGTGGCGTTCCGTGGAGAGGACTTGTGGACGATGAAATTCAATCCAGTGATTGGTGCCCGATTGAAGTAAATGTTCCGCAATCGCCGATTTGTTCGTTTGACGGTTCTTTACAGCTGCGATGTGCTCCTTTATACGTTCAGCGATGGTCCGCTTCGTTTGCCCTATGTAAGAGCTTCCGCAGCTGCAGTTGATTTTATAGACACCTGGGGTTTGTAGCGGTAGAACATCCTTTGGTGTGCCCACCATGTTGTATACTTTGGCCCCTGGTGTAAATACGGTCGGAATGGAGTAGTTTTTTAACTTTGCTCCTATTTTATCCGTAACACCTCTAATGTAGGGCATGTAGGTAGGTTGTCTATTTACCGCCGGATGTTTATCTCGCTTGATAGGCCGCGTCATTCGACGTTGTATCTGGTATCCGTTCTTCCTAAGTACCTCCTGAACATGGTCTAGCTCTAGCTTCAAATGCTCAGGGTCACAGAGGTCGTGTGCTCTGTTTTTTAGTGACGTCACAACGGATTGCAGTTGTCGAGGATGGTGGTGCGACGTGGCGTGCAGGTATCTATCTGTGTGTGTAGGCTTCCGGTATACGCAGTGTGTTAAGGACCCATCTGGTCTCACAGTCACTTTGACATCCAAGAATGACAACGATCTCTCAGTTTCCATTTCGTAGGTAAATCTCATCTTCGGATGAATGGAGTTAAGGTGTTGCACATATTGATCTACTTCCTGCTTACCTCCTTTTACGATACTAAAGATATCGTCCACGTATCTTTTCCAAAGCCGGATGGTCTTAGGTCCTATGCTAAGCGCCTTTTCCTTAAAGTGTTCCATCCAGATATTAGCCAGTACTGGGGCTACTGGACTCCCCATTGCGACACCATCGATCTGGAGGTAATATTGGCCTTGGAAGAGGAAGTAGTTGCCATCTAAGCAGTGTTTTAGTAGATCAATATAGTTGTGAGGCATATCGTTGTCACTGAGTGACCAATATAGATCAATATATTGGTAGTATATCAATGTAGATCAATATAGTTGTGAGGCATATCGTTGTCACTGAGTGACAACGATATGCCTCACAACTATATTGATCTACTAAAACACTGCTTAGATGGCACATCGCAGCTGTAAAGAACCGTCAAACGAACAAATCGGCGATTGCGGAACATTTACTTCAATCGGGCACCAATCACTGGATTGAATTTCATCGTCCACAAGTCCTCTCCACGGAACGCCACTTTTACCCAAGAGTTGTGCGTGAAGCGATCGAAATCAGAAGACATAAAAATTTCAATCGGGAAGAGGGCTTCAAATTGTCATCGGCGTGGAATCCAGTGATCCGGTTAACAACACCCTACTTTAATGCGCAGTCGGCGAATGTTCAAAATACAGATACGGTTAGTGTGTTTTGCGCCGGCACCTCGAAAATCAACAACGCGAGGGTAGAAATAGAATCTTCTACCTCGCATTCGGAGACGTGACATCGCTACACCAGTCAGCTTGCGACCACGGGACGTGCGACCGTCTCGAAACGTCAAGCAAAAATAAGGTATGTAAATACCTAATGCATGTTCGCGTTAATTCCCGTATAGATATATATTCTTAAGATGCCATATATGTAATTAAAATTCAAAATTATGAATTGAAATATAAATAAATCGAAAATAGTAGTATTGATTACCTGCTGCAATTTCAGCTCTATGTAGGTACTTGACATCAGCCTTGTACTTATACAAACTTGCCTACTGCTAGACACAGTTCTGTAGTACGGGCCTCTTCTTTCTATGAGAAGGGATAGGGCTCAGTCTACCACGCTTTTGTACCACTGAAATCAGATCCATTTTTCTAACATGTAATTTCGAGTGACTTGGATCACTCCGACTACCGGTAAATAAAAGAGGATAGTGTCACAATGAGTTGATTTGAGTTCTTAAAATTTACAATAATAACGGAGAACTAACCATTAAATGCAAATATCAAAGACAGAAAGCGGCACCTAGCGGAACTTCTTTTTGTAAGTCTTAGCAAAACATAAATTTTAAAGAGAAATTTGTCTAAATCCGGAATATAATATTTTAATACCTACGATTAAATTACCATTTATTATAATGCATTAATAAAATGTACATACCTGTAGATTCCATATTCTCCACCACTGTTAATATTTAAACACGGGACGAACGAAAATATGCGCGATGTTACATGACGGTATAGAAAGCAACTAACCATACCATCGCTTCGCTTGCCTGCCGGACCCTGGCACTCTTTGGTTGTGAACATAACAAAGGCTACTTAGGTGCTTTATGATGGGACGGCTATCTAACTCAAAAAATACAAGTTAATTTTAGACTATCTATCTTTACGTTGATAAATAGCTTTTTGGCCGCCTAAAGTAGTCATTTTGCCGTGTGTGCGGCGGCGGCCGATTTGTATGAAGCTATCCTACTATTCTTTTTGTACTATGATATTACGGCGGACACGTTTCCTCTCGATGCTTGCCTTCACTGTTTAGCAAGCGATATTAAACAATAATTTCTATACGTCTTTCTTAGTATACCATACTAAAAATAATATTGTTTATACCTACAGGTAAACGAGATAAATGAACAAATCGGCGTGTGAATTAGACGGAGGTGAGACCTTGGTTCTAACCGAGTGGCCGTACCTACCTTGCATAATAAACTAAAATGTTTATGACAAGTAACTGTTATGCTAAAAGTGATACCTACTAGATGATTTGAATAAATATATTTAGCTGTTTTTAGCAAATTATTTATTGCCTATGATTAAAAAATTCAAGTCAATAATAGAGTACCATGTTTGTACTCTATCATTAACATACATATATGGTAGGTACTCTATTATTGACATGCATTTACAGAATAACTAAACTTGAATTTACGTGTAAAAAAACCCACAGAAAGATCGGAAAATTCCTGAACATTCTTCCAGAAAATTATACCACTCAAACACAACATCCAATATGTTTATTTTCGTAAAAATATATTTTTTATCATTGGGAAAGTCATTTAAAATATAAATTAAAATACATGGTAGCAAAAACCGGCCAAGTGCGTGTCGGGCCACGCGCAATGTAGGGTTCCGTAGTTGCCCATAATGGCCATTATTGATAATAACTTCTGTTTCACATGGGACTAAAAACGGGCATCTTTAAGATTAAGCCAGCGCTCCCAATGTAAACTCACAGAAATAGAAATTTATAAGTTAACCGACAATTACTCGTAAACTAGTGATATCTACTTAGCCGTGATAGTTTTCCTTTTAAATTCGTTATATGTACTACATTTGTGATTTTTTTCACCTCTTCCAAATTAATAGTTTAGCCGGCAGAGAGGCCGGGGGCACTTGAGTCTATAAATTTTTTTCACTTCAAAGCTTGATATTTGACAAACCAATCACTTGATCGAAAAAGGATTTGAGTAAACTAATATTTTTTTTTAAAACCTATCCAATGATACCCCACATAATGGGGTACTCAACGAAAAAAAAAATCGACCCCACTATATATGTAGGGGAGATACCCTTAAATAAAATATTTTCCTAAAGTTCATTCTACAGTTTTGTTGCAATATCGTATGTCTATATTCATGTCAAATATCAGCTTTCTAGCACCAGGCGTCTTTGAGCTAGGCTGCGGACGGACAGACGGACGGACATGACGAAACTATAAGGGTTCCTTGTGGACTACGGAACCCTAAAAAAGAGTTTTGAATAAAGAAATACTGTTAAAAAATTATGAAAGTTCACTAAAGCATAAAATCTAAAACACAACTGTTTGAAACAACGGTTGTGAAGCCCTGTTAGGGTGGTTACGAATATTCTATCTACTCGTGGCACCAACTATAGAGGATACCCGCAGCTACGCAGCTTAATGTAACTGTCTGCCAAATCTCGTCATAATTTTGGGAAATGCCTTTTTTTATTCTACCACATACACACATCACAATCTAGTCGCAAGCTAAGCATAGCTTGTGTTATGGGTACTAGATAATGAATAAATATACATAATTATGTATATTGATTGTTACTTGTCTTGTGCCTCTAATAAATACATAAAATATACATATATACTTTTATTTGTGAATACATACATATTGTACATAGAAACACCTAGATCAAGACAAACATCCATGTTCATGCACACAAATGTTTGACTTGAGCGGGAATCGAACCCGCAACCCTCAGCGTAGCAGTCGCTTATACTCCCGCTGTGCCAACCGGTCGTCTTGTGCACCCCTACGTACCCTAAGGAACATGTATGCCAAATTTCAGTTTCCTGCATTGAATATTTTTGCCTGTGCGTTACCTGTCAGTCAGTCAGTACCGCAAGAATAGGGTAGTTTCCAGGGTCAAAATAATAACATTTGTAATCGTTGTATCAGTCTTTATTTACTTCCAACACAATTATAAAGGTACAGACATTCAAGATATGGAACACAATTAACACAATACAGTTTATAAGAACAAGTGTGGGACCACAGATTTAACAAACAAGAACCAGATAGAGCGCATTCGTCCAACTAAGTGAGGCACGTTGACAGCTATGTGTGCGTGACATTTGGCGACTGGCACTGTACGGACACGCGCGTCTATGTGTGTGTAAAGTTGCCAGATTATGGATAATCTCTCACTATTTTACATATAGTTTTTGCAAACGAATATAAAAATATTACGTAGGTAATATTTTATATTCGTTTGAATTTACCATTCGGTTTTGAAGAATTTACCATGGATTAAATTAATGCTTTTATTATGTAATGCTGTTGTGAAAATTATTCAAATAAAAGATACCATTAAAGTATGCTTTTATAAATACATTACTTAAATGTAGGTACCGAGTTATGTTTAAACTAATTTTATTCGTACATTGAGAAATAAATAAATTATGTTTTGTGATTCATAGCCTCGACCTCTGGGTCGATTCTTTCGATCTGGGAGTATTTCTTCTGAGAAATACTTATATAATACCAACTACATATATTTACGAATACCAATCATGAGGTTCAGATCTTAGATCGGCGAATATGTTGTTTATTTTTTGTTTAGAAATTCTCAGTATAGTATCTGGAAATGTTTGGTTAATTGCAATAGGCTTGCGTCCTAAATATTAATTAGCTAAAAACATTTTGTCATGTACACAAAAAATTATGAATATTATGATTCATAAATCATAACAAAAAAAAAAGTGCAACTAAAAATAAATAATGGCTGCAATCAATAATTTCTGTTTCTGTACGTAATGTACACACGGCGCCAAGTCAAGCTAACAGTTGCAGTACGATTTTGATACTTATTCCCTACGCCATAAGAACGGTACAAAGATTTATTCTGTGACAAAGGTCAAAGTGTATAGTATATGGGGATCGAACTCAAAATAATGTATATACTAATGAAAATTCTGTTACTATATTTATAAGAAAAAAGATAATCTACAATATACTTTTACAATACGTTAATGTATTTTTCATTAACATGACAATAATTTTTACCTACTTACATAATCAATTGACAAGTGCATTTTCCCTAATTCAGGGAAAACGGTGTCGACGTAAACTGGCAACACTTACATATTTTCTGCAGAAATACGAATTTTATCGAAATAATATTATAAAACAAATAATCCATAGTTATCTGTAAACATTTATTTTCCATCTTCCCGTTTTTGCTTTTGCAAACAACTTTTACAATGTTTAAAAACGCAAGACGGCATTTTATGAATTTAAAAGCTGGATTGATCGTGGCGTGTGAACTGTGCGATGCTTCGCAGCGCACTGAGCCGAGTTTGTATTCGCTTTTCAATTTTGTATTTACTTTAGTGGCCTCACGCAAGTGTTCCGCGCGCTCCGTCTGCCTTTTGTTCTGTAGTCTTAAGGCCTTGCCACACGGCACAATTTTACGTCCAACTTGACTAAATCACTTGATGAAATCGTGACGTGTAGACGCCAGTCGTCCAACACAAGTTCATTGGGTGGGCGGTACCACCAGATTTTAACCAATTGGGTGGACGGAATGCAAATCAGTGATTTGATTGTGTCGTGTAGACGGGCAAATCCAATTCGATTGAAAATTTGATCAGTGGTAAAATTGTATTGTGTGGCAAGGCCTTTAGTGTGGGACACGAAAAATTATTTGGCGCGAACGACGCGTAGACGACACGAAAGCGTATGCGATGCGACTGGCCGTGCACGGGACGCGGGCGGCATGGCGGTGCCGACCGCGAAGTACAGCGGATTACCACGAGGGCGCGCGGCTGGCGCGAGTATTCAAACGTTCGTGGCGCGAGTATTTGAATGTTCGAACTTATACATTTTATTTAATCCGTATTTTAGATTATAAAAAAATATTGGACATGTATTTTTTCTTTTTTCGATTAAATAAAAAATAACAAAGATATAGCCCATTAAAGTTACGTGTGACGTCACCTAGTGCGAAAAAATGCAGCACGGCGTGACGTTATACGTAACTTTAATGAGCTATATCTTGGTCATTTTTGGTTTAATTTACAAATAAAAAAAATACGTATCGCTTATTTTTGAATAATCAGACGGACTTAAGTTTTTTTTTTTTTGTCAACTAGCCTATTGCTCGCGTATTGGTAGGTCAAAATTGTTGCGTTTAAAAACTTCAGACTACAGAAGTCTATTCCTTGACATTTCAGTTATGTTAATTGTTAATTATAATTAAAAATTAAGATCATTGAAATCTCAAGGAATTAATATCGTTTGGCCCGTGCTTAACAGCAGCGATAGCGGAGTGGAGAGATCGACGGACTGCCACGCAGAGGGTCTCGGGTTCGAAGCCACGGCGCGCACCAATGACTTTTCGAAGTTATGTGCGTGTTAAATTGTTAATTATCGCTTACTGAACGGTGAAGAAAAACATCGTGAGGAAGCCTGCATGTCTGAGAGTTCTCTATAATGTTCTCGAATGACATGTGAAGTCTGCCAATCCGCACTTGGCCAGCGTGGTGGACTATGGCCTTACCCTTCTCATAATGAGAAGAGGCCCGTGCCCAGCAGTGGGACAGTATAAGGGGCTGATGATGATGATGATGGCCCGTGCTTCGCAAAACACGTTAAACTGTCAGCTCTCATGAAGATCTTTGGCAGTCGTTATGGGGAGTCGGTACCCTGAAATAAAGTGATTCTGATCTAAACTATGAAATATTGCTATTTACTCTTTTTTCAACCTTTAAGTATTATGAACTAAATTTAACAAATAAATAAATTAAAGAAATAAAAAAATTGTATAGTAATCGGTATCTTTTTAACGTGGTTAACCCTAAACGAATGAAGCGAACGAAATTAGAACTAGACGTAACGTTACGTTTATCACATTAACCCTTCAAAACAAGTTATATTCTTCTAGTTAGCTGAAATCATCATCATCGCAGTCTTAGCGTCGTATAAGCCTTGGAGCCCAGGCTTCCCTTACTAGTCTAACCGAATTTGACAGAGTATTAGCTTCTCCACAGAGCGACCGTATGTCTGACCATCGCAACACAAAGGGATGGCGATATTCCATTGTTTAGACTAGTGTCAGTTTACATATTCAGAGGTATTTGCTCCCAAAGACCGACTGTCTGACGGCTTAACGTGCTGTCCGAGGCACGAGCCAAGCGGTCATTAACCATGCAATACGCACAAAACTCCGAAAAATAAGTGGTGCGCGCCGTGGATTCGAACCCGATACCCTCTGCATGGCTGTCTGTTGGTGTCTCCTCTAGGCTAAATAGCAATATATTAATCGTTAAGAATATTTCAATTAGATAAAAATTAAAAACATGAATGCCACTGCTCGGTCACTATACATGCAGACGCTGACAAAAGCCAAATAGGTAGGCTTGTCTCAAACAATTTTTTTTGCTAAATCTATAAAGTTTGTGACGGCGGAAAAAAATATATGTTAAATTTGAAAATATTTCTGAGAACCCTGTTGTATTCAAAACACGTTTTTGAAAAGTTTTCTCGATACAAAAATAGTAAACTAACCTCTTAAAATGATCTTCCAACAAAAATGTCTGTATTACCTAAGTATTAACGTACAGTACACGCCAATCTTTATGGCCGCTCTGAATGTAGCCATCGGTACGAACTTGCGCATGGTACAGTCGGGTGGACATTTCATAACCAAGAATAAATATTTGTAATTATTGAAAATTAAAATCTTCAGTTACGTTGTTAGATTAGCTATATTATATTGTTTAATTACATATTAAATCAAATTCGATTAATGTTAATTCAGTTAGGTGAAGGGACTTCTAAATGAAAAAATACATTGGTTACGACAAAACAATTTTTTTTATTTTTTTATAATGGGCCTTCCCTAAAAACATCTTCCATACTCGTATAAGGTTCCTCATCTGAAGAACTTTCTTCGTCACTTTCTTCACTTATTTCGGAATCTCCATTTTCAAACATTAAAACGACCGCGAGGCGTGATCAATGAAAATGGTAACTACATCAGTATAAATAACAACAAGAAACAATAACGATAGCAAGGAGAAACAACGTAGAAGTAACCCTATGAAACTATTCTGAACGCGACAATACTGTCAGAGTTCAGCGACTATGTGTTTCGTGTACGTACGTAGCACTCACACTAACGCGCGAGAGGCGAGGACGCTAGCGGGTGGAGGACAGCGCGCGCGGGCGTGCCCTGCCTCCACGCCCCGCATACGTCCCGCTGATACCTGATTTTGTGTTCTGCGCAGCGTAATGCAACTAGGTTCGGAGCGGCCATAAAGTTTGGCGAGTACCTACTGTACGTTGGTAAAATTTATAACAATAACGTATCATATTTAAATACAGAACTTGGTTGTTTTTTATTTTTCACTACTCAACTTATTTTTAAGTAGGTAATTAATTTATTTTATGGTTTGTAAAAACTTCTGGACGTCCCGTCGTCGTCGCGCTTCTCTTTATTATTTATTATGTATACCACAGATATGAGAAGTAGTATCAGATGGAACGCGTGGCACAGATGCGTGCGGCCACTAAAGCAAATACAAAATTGAAAAGCGAATACAAACTCGTCTCAGTGCGCTACGAAGCGTCGTACAGTTCACGCGTCACGATCACTTCAACTTTTAAATTCTCAAAATGCCGTCTTGTGTTCTTAAACACTGTAAAAGTTGTTCCTAAAAACAAAAACAGGAAAATGGAATATCTTTTCACAGGTAACTATTGATAATTTGACTGTTTCCTAATTTAATTTCGATAAAATTCGTATTTGTGCAAGAAATATATAAGTGTTGCCAGTTTTTGTCGACGTCGTTCTGCCAGAATTAGGGAAAATGCATTTGTCAATTGATTATGTGATAATGATTGTCATGTTAATGAAAAATACATTACCGTATTATAAAAGTATATTGTAGATATATCTTCTTTCTCATAAATATAGTAATAGAATTTCAATTTCCATTAGTATATACCTTACATTATATTGTTTTGAGTTCGATCCCCAAACGATCCTAATATTCGTGTACACCCTGCGACTCGTCAAGCTTATACACTTTGTCCTTTGCACCGGCGTAAGGAATAAGTATCAAAATCGTACAGCAACTGTTTAGCTTGACTTGGTGCCGTGTGTACATATATACTTATGGCGTAGGGAATAAGTATCAAAATCGTACAGCAACTGTTTAGCTTGACTTGGCGCCGTATGTACATACATACTTATGGCGTAGGGAATAAGTATCAAAATCGTACAGCAACTGTTTAGCTTAACTTGGCGCCGTGTGTACATACATACTTATGGCGTAAGGAATAAGTATCAAAATCGTACAGCAACTGTTTAGCTTGACTTGGTGCCGTGTGTACATACATACTTATGGCGTAGGGAATAAGTATCAAAATCGCACAGCAACTGTTTAGCTTGACTTGGCGCCGTGTGTACATACATACTTATGGCGTAGGGAATAAGTATCAAAATCGTACAGCAACTGTTTAGCATGACTTGGTGCCGTGTGTACATACATACTATTTATTTTTCAACTAATCGACGCCAGCGGCTTCGCACGCACATATTTTCTTATTTCTCGTTTTGACCGATCCCGTAGGAATTTCGAGAAATCCCGTCTTGGTGCACCCCTACGGTTCCCAAGAAACATACATGCTAAATTTCAGCTTCATGCGCCGAGTAGTTTCGGCTGTAGCTTGTCTGTCAGTCAGTCAGTAACGCAAGGATTTTATATATACAGATTTACGAAGTAGTTAAAACTTAACTCGGTACCTACATTTAAGAAATGTATTTATAAAAGCATTAATTAAATCCATGGTAAATTCTTCAAAACCGCAAATGAATATAAGAATATTACATAACTATATGCAAAATACTGGGAGATTATTCATAATCTGGCAACTTTTCACACACATAGACGCGCGTGTCCGTACAGTGCCAGTCGCCAAAGGTCACGCACACATAGCTGTCAACGTGCCACGCTTAGTTGGACGAATGTGCTCTATCTGATATACTTCTCATATCTGTGATGTATACAATCCGACAGTGACAGCAGCAGCTCAACTCAATAGCGGTTGTCAGAGCCTTACATTATCGCTCGGACCTTGATCAATAACTTTATGTATGGCATAGGTCGCTGACACGTTGACCACCTTGATAGATGCATGCTACTACTTTTACATAACGTTATCGATGATGATGGTGATTTTAGTGGTACCTAACCTTGTTATACCGAGTGTTATTTGTCTTTCCTTATATCGGACGAGAATTTGTGTGATGGAAATAAAAAGTATGTATGGTTTGCTTTTTACGTTTGGAAACTCAAAGACATACTACAAGTATGTTTGAAAATTCTAAGTCAATGCCTTTAAAATGTTAGGTTCATTACAATGTTGTGGTTTATAAGTGAATGGCAGTCGCTCGCGATCAACCTTCATGTTTTCCCTTTAGAGGTGGAATGTTAAAAAATCTTTTGTAATTGGGTTCCCACATCATAAAAGGAGCATGGCGTCTAAATTACGTATTTCTGAATGAACGAATGAATGAATGAAATGAAAGAACTTTACTTTTTAGCTTCAGTAGTTAATTAATTATTATCGCTTGTGCCTCAGACCGCACGCTTACCTATTGGTCCCGGCTGCCACGAAGATCTTTGACATTCATTATAAGGAGTCAGTACCTATATGTATACCATGGAATATAGCTACTTTTTTGGGTCGTGCAGGTCAAACGCGGACGCCTGGCCTCAAGGCTAAAAGACTTGGATGTATTTTTTTTTATAGACTCACGCCTGCATCGCCGATGGGGTAAGCAGAGGCGTAATATTATACCTACATTTCGCCACGAATATTTAGGTCCCACGTAATAGGGGGCGAGCCCTAGCGGGCACATCACCAGACTCCGTGCTGCTACTGAGAATTCGGAAAAACCCAGTAATACTTTTGCCCGAACCGGGAATCGAACCCGGGACCTCCGATCAGCAGTCGCATACGCTATCCAGTGGACCACGGAGGCAGTCTTGGATGTAACTAGAATAAACAAAGATAATGACTAACTTAAGTAGTGACTTAAATGATGGCGTTGGTACGCCAATGACACTCCAATAGTGGTCTATTGGGGAAACATCACCAGCCTTGTATACATACTGCTGGGCATGGGCCTCTTCTCACTATGAGAAGGGAAGAAAGAGGGATAGAAGAGCTTTACTCACTCTGGCCAAGTGCGGTTTGGCAAACTTTACAAGTCTTTCAAGAACATTGTTTAGAACTTAAGACATGTAGGTTTCCTCGCGACGTTTTCTTAAGCCCCGTTTTCATTAGGGGCCATTTGTCCCGCGACCTTGTCGCCAGGCACGAATTCTACAAGTTGAGCGACGTCGCGGGGGACATCGCCCGACATCGCAGGCGACAGCTACGTGTCGGAGGACAAGTCGGTTGTCGACGCTCCGATAGCGTCGACCTTGCGCGACTTCGTGTCCCTCGGCAGTTGCCGACGGCATTTGACTTATGAGGACGTGTGTTGCTATTTGTTCCGCGACTACCCGCGAATATAGCACACTTAGTTGGTCCACACTACCAACGAAACTGTGTTAACACTTAGGCGACATCTTGATCACAACACCTTGTCGCGGGACAGTCGCACGTAAATGTCCTGCGACTGTTCGCGATAAGTCGAGCGACTTTGTCCCCTAGTGAATACATGGCTTTACACCGTTTAGCACTTTAATATTGCAGTATACATGTAATCACTTAGATAAATATATAAAATATGATTCTTTTTGTAAAAATATTAGATTTACAGTGAGTAAATAATGTATTTGTTATACTTACGTTGTATTTGAGATTTGTGGCTTATGTACTTTTGTCACTGAGAGGGTCAGGTACCTTGGCCCACCTACTAATAGTATGTAGACAGATATTTATGTTTTAATTTCCCGTATTGCCCAGTATCCTTAAAGAGTATTCAACCATTACGTAAAGTCTATTGTCGGTTTAAATGTCCATTTTCCTTGCTGAACCAGGTCTATTATTTATTTACCCATTAAGTGTAAAAAAAAATCAAATTCTAAGCTACTTCAGAAAAACTGAACAAAATAACATTTATCTATAACATAGGCTTCGACCGCGGATCCACTTCTGTGAATTATAATAATCAGACTTTCATTTCGGACCACTAAACTCCATACACTGTTAGTAACACAATTTGAACTTATTTCCTATTGTTAGTATAAATTATTAACCTCGAGACAAACTTTTTTTAAATTGCAGAATAAAAATTCTCTCCAACAGTTCTCAGGATGCTGTCAGGACTGTCCCTCGGTCTTCTCAGTAGCGAGGCTGTCTTTTTGCGTACAATAGCGTAAAGCCATCACTTCGTGCTCGCGCAAACATTTCCGACGCTCTTGCTTAAGGATCACCCTGCCTAGTGGTGAAAACCTAACGAAAATGCGTTCGGTAGTATTTGAGTTTACTGCGTTCAAAAAGGTCCATAATTTTATAATATTACTCAAGAATTGAATATCGGAAATATAATCACAAACTTACTCTATAAAAATAATAAGCAACAAAAATATAATTCGATAGCAACTCCATTCACAAAGAAACTGCAGTCTGCAACAAAGTAACTAATGACATATTATCATACGAACTATGCATTAAAAATAATGTAGTTGTGACGTCACACCACAGATGCATGATTCAAGTTTCGAACAAGAGCATTTTATGACTGGCAACCGAAGAAACACCACGCGACGTGTGTCGTGACCAGTTCAAGATCACACTAATATCTGGTATCACTGATACTGGGTATTACGTACCAGTCCAATAATATCCCTTACAGTTATTACACGTGTTTTGTGCTTGTGTATTAGTGTTGTGAGTGATAATGCTGTGATATTAGTGACACTGATACGGATCAAAGGAGTATTTTTTAATAGGTATGTTATCTGCGTATGCGCCTTTGTGAACATGTTTCCTTTGTTTTTTATTTCTATTGTTTGCGTCCTTAATTAGTTTGAAGGCTTGTAGGTATTGTGCTAACAAGGTTTTTTAATACATAGTTACGGTTAATTGAGGGTAGTGTCAGGGTTTCGATAGTTTTATATAAAAATAAATATAATATAATTATCTGATTTTATATAATTCGTTTCGTTACCCATAAGGTTCCAATAAGACCGAAGGATTTCAGTGTTAAATAATAGTAGGTAGATTCCAACAGTTTTTTCTGTCCGATCACTCTCATTAATAGCACTGGGTGTGCAAATTATGACGGGCTTCAAATTGATCTTTTAAAATTATTTATTTGTTTAGGTAGGTATAATATAGATGCAATATTACCGTAAGAATTATTGAATACGAAATTCTTGTTAAATATAATTAGCCGATTATAAATACATCGGCATCATCTAGTATAACTTCTAAGCGGTGTTTGTGGTTGGTGTCCTCCGAAACTGCTTGACCGATTTTCATGATTTATTTTGTGTAAGTTCCTATAATTGGGAGGTATCAGAATAGGTCGTGAAGTTTATTTCTCACAGCTTGTTCATTAACGTGTCCTTATTTAGGAAGATAATCTCTAAGTCTATTTTAGACTATTTTTTTGGTTTTTATCTATATCGAATAATTTTTTCCGGTTCAGCTAGTAGAAATAAATAATGGTATATTATAATATTCAAACGTATTCAAGGGCCTAATGTAATTATTTTTTTTAAATGATTTAATTTTATTATGGATAAGTTTAAGCAGGTATTCTAGATATAAATTTATAATAAAATTATACAACATAAATATGAGTCATTATGGAATAAAATGAATATGATCTACGTAACCGACGTAACGGTACTATTTTTGTGAGTCAATTATGAATAAGATGTAATAAAACAATTTTTATTACTATAAATGAAGTTAAGGTAAGATCAAAGATCAATGTATCAGAAAGTTTAAGGTGACAGCAGGCTAAGTCAAAAACTTACAACTTACTTGTTTTACTCAAAGTTAGATTATAATTATGGCAAATGTACGAAACATCAAGCCGGTTTCCGTAAAGGCTATAGTACCATAGACCACATACATACGCTGCGGCAGGTTACACAGAAGTCCGAGGAGTATAACCAGTCCCTATGCTTGGCGTTTGTGGACTATAAGAAAGCCTTCGATTCGATCGAAACCTGGGCGGTGCTACAGTCTCTCCAACGGTGCCGGATTGACTACCGATATATCGAAGTGCTGAAGTGTTTGTATGAAAACGCCACTATGTCAGTCCGCCTCTAGGACCAGAGTTCGAAACCTATTCAACTCCAGCGAGGGGTGAGACAGGGGGATGTCATATCCCCGAAACTGTTTACCACTGCGCTGGAGGATGTTTTCAAGCTTCTGGACTGGAATGGACTCGGCATCAACATCAACGGCGAGTACATCACTCACCTTCGATTCGCAGACGATATCGTAGTCATGGCTGAGACCATGGAAGACCTAGGCACAATGCTCGATGGCCTCTGTAGAGTCTCCCTACAAGTAGGTCTTAAGATGAACATGGACAAGACGAAAATCATGTCGAACGTCCATGTTGTACCTGCTCCTACTCAGGTTGGGAACTCTACGCTCGAAGTTGTCGACAAGTGTACCAACCTGGGACAAGTAGTCCAATTAGGTAGGTCCAACTTCGAGAAGGAGGTCAATCGTCGAATCCAACTCGGTTGGGCAGCGTTCGGGAAGCTACGACATATCTTCTCGTCCGATATCCCGCAGTGTCTCAAGACGAAAGTCTTTGACCAGTGTGTGTTGCCAGTGATGACTTACGGATCAGAGACGTGGTCCATCATTATGGGCCTTATCAGAAGGCTCAAGGTCACTCAGAGGGCGATGGAGAGAGCTATGCTTGGAGTTTCCCTGCGAGATCGAATCAGAAATGAGGAGATCCTCAGTAGAACCAAAGTCGCCGACATAGCTCTCCGGATAGCCAAGCTGAAGTGGCAGTGGGCAGGGCACATAGCTCGAAGAACCGATGGCCGTTGGGGCAGAAAGGTTCTGGAGTGGCGGCCACGTAGCGGACGACGCAGCAGAGGTAGGCCCCCCGCAAGGTGGACCGACGACCTCGTCAAGATCGCGGGAGGCGGTTGGATGCGGGCGGTTCAAGACCGGTCTGTGTGGAGAACCTTGGGGGAGGCCTATGTCCAGCAGTGGACGTCGTTTGGCTGATATGATGACGAAACATCGGATTTAGTTTTCGCAATTTCGGTAATGCCTTAGAAAAAAGATGTCAATAATAACGCGTAGGTAAAATTACCTCATACGAAATTATAAAGGCCTTGCCACACGGCACAATTTTACGTCCAACTTGATTAAATCATTTGATGAAATCGTGACGTGTAGACTCCAGTCGTCCAACTCAAGTTCATCGGGTGGGCGGTACCACCAGATTTTAACCAATCGGGTGGACGGAATGAAAATCAGTGATTTGATTGTGTCGTGTAGACGGGCAAAGCCAATTCGATTGAAAATTTGATCAGTGGTAAAATTGTGCCGTGTGGCAAGGCCTTAATAAAATTACCGATGTTATTTTTTTTTATAATTCGCAACCCGTTTTAAGACAACAATCGAGAAGCCAGAAAGCAGTAGGTATGTTATACTAGAAAAATAAATTTACCGCTACCATAATTAAAAATAACCAAATTAATAATCACGTACAAATTATTATAAATCGACGTAGTTATATGGGACATAATTAATTCGTGACTCGTCCATAAAGCTCGAAATAATAAAAAAAGCTGATATGTTTACACCTATTAGAGCTATTAAGATTTTGAACTGTTTTTATGACAACTTAGCTAGCTTTGATCTTTTTTGCTTCACAAACGCAACCATGCATGAAGAAACTGCAAGCGACCGCATGCGATTTTTTATCTAATTATAAGAAAATGTAGTCACGTTTTAAATATAAGGAGGTCTTGTTACATTTTAAGTGGAAATATAATCTGTATTTACAAGATTCTTACGTAACTGACTGACTGACAGACAAGTTATAGCCAAAACCATTAGGCAATACATAGGTACGTTTCTTGGGGACCGTAGGGGTGCACTAAGAAGGGATTTGCCGCAATTCCCATGGCATCGGGGAGAAACAGTTCAAATTAAAGAAATGGGTGTAGCTGCGAGGTTCCTCTGGTTTTCATATAACTTTACACGGTTGTCGTCGTTTAAGCATCCGCCTCGCTGCTTGACACTGCTGCGAGTGCTCTGGGCTCGATCCCCACAGGGGACAACACTTGGTGTGATCCATAAACTGTTGCTTCGATTCTGGATACGAGTGTACTTTGTATCCGTTAGTTAGTTGTATATTAGTCCGCGATACAGGATTTATTCCCAGTGAGAGCGTTATAACGCACCATTTAAACCCGAAGGTTTAAACCAGTTTCATAAACACAGGCCATTGGTTATTCAAAAGGAATTAAACTAACGAACGACCGAGTGTGGCTTCAAGCAACTTTACCAGTTCGCTTGGGCGGCCTCGGCGTTCGCAAAATTACAGATGTAAGTCTACCGGCGTTTTTGGCCTCGGTTCACGGCACTCAGGAATTAACCAGGAAAATTCTAGAACCCACACTGGTTAATTCTGAAGTGCCGTGCAAGACTGATGCCATCAACGCTTGGAAAATAGCTTGCCCGAGCTCTGATTTGCCCCGGTATCTATTCTCTCAGAGACAATGGGACGGGCCGCTCTGTAGCAAGATGAGAGATCACCTTCTAAATACTGCATCTAGTGTGCCAGAGCGCGCCCGTTTGTTGGCTGTGGGAGAGTGGGAATCGGGTTTATGGCTTCAAGCACTTCCATCGTCCAACATAGGAACTATGTTGGACGATACAACTTTCCGGAACGCTTCTTGCTTGCGCTTGGGAGGAATTTTTGACGCTTTATAGTTTTTTTGCTTATTTTGTTTTTCATTAGTTTAGGATAGTTAGGTTTTTTAAGTAGTTTAATTTTTTGTAATATATGTTATAAGAATATTATATAATTACGCAGGTTAAAAAAAAACTAACAAATATATTCAAAAATATTAATTTATTTTTATTCCGCGTGAACTTGATATCTTATCTCATAAGTTGCTTGTGTTTATACGATAATAGTTACGTATTATATTTGTCAATGTCACGCATACCTAAATTTATATACGCTCTTACGCAAACATGATACTACTTCCGTACTTGACCCCGCCCTAATGTAGGTACGAGTATGTCCCAATATTCTACGTATGTTATTATAGAGCTTACAATTTTTGTTTCTAAACATATTTACTTATATTTATGTAAGAGGTCTTGATCGTGTAGTTATTTGAAAATAATGTATACAACATGTATTTTAAGTCAGTGTTTTCCCGAAAAGTATGTACTCAGCCCATGATATAGAAGATACTTCCATACATACATACATAGACTCACGCCTGTTTCCCGGAGGGGTAGGCAGAGACTACGGAACGCTATTTGCAACGATCCTGACATACCTCTCTTGCTTCATTCACTTCCATCAAGTTTCTCATGCATGCTCTTCTGTTTAGGGTACTTCTGACCTGTCCTTTTTTTAGGATGTCTCCAATCTGGTCAGAGAACGTCCGCCTAGGTCTTCCCTTCGTCCTGTGCCATTCACATTTGCCTTATATTTCTTCTTTGTAAGTCTTTCGTCATCCATCCTCTCCATGTGCCCAAACCATCTTAACATGCCTTTCTCGATGCTTGTCACTACTCGTACCTACATCTTCTTTTACCCCACAACTCTCTCTTATCACACTATTCTTAACTCTGTCGGTCAAAGATACACAACACATACTTCTCAGTGCTCTCATTTCTACAAAATTTATTTTACTTTCTTCAGAAGCTACTTATGACATTTATTTTAAAAAATACAAATAAAATTATTTTTTCATAGCATAATAACGTGACGTTCAATGCGTAAGGTCAATGCACTTTATTTATAACCTAAAAACTAGCTAAGGTACCCTTCGTTCACGACACATTATAGTCCAGTGAAATGCTGATTTTAAAGAAAATGTTTAATAGAAAATATATTTCTTTACTATATTTTGTAAAATAAATGTTATATGTAACTTCTATATCTTGGGCTGAGTACATACTTTTCGGGAAAACACTAACTTAAAATACATGGTGTATACTTACTTAAGCACTTTGTTTTGCTTGTAGGTCGGTACTTACTCTGACATTTCGACGTGGGTTGCATACACTACCATGGTCACGGGGTCACTGTATGTGTCGATACCTACTGTATATCAAAATCGAATGTAAATGTAAAAATCGTGAGAATGCAAGAATAGTAAAATATTATTGAACATTTCTTTAAACATATACTACGACTATATGAGCTTATTTATGGCTACTGCTCTGTACCGTGGCTCATATCGTGATGTTATATAGCCTATAGCCTTCCTCGATATATGGGCTATCTAACAGTGTAATAATTTTTGAAATCGGTCCAGTAGTTCCTGAGGTTAGCTCGTTCAACCAAACAAACAAACAAACTTTTCAGCTTTATATATTAGTGTAAGATGTAAGATAAGATTAGATTAGATTTTCTGACATAAAATGTAACATCGATCCCAACTAAGTTTTTTAAAATTGCTAGCAGAGCCACCGTTGTGCCATCCACGTGAAAATTAGTTACATCTTTACGATCGAGAAATAAAATATAGCAAGAAGTTTAGTGTCCACCGAATCACAAACCTCAAAATATATTCAATGGTTTAACTGTAAAAGACGTGGTCGCACACTATGGGCCTTATTCGAAAGCTTGGGGTCACTCAGAGGGCGTTGGTGATAGCTATGCTCGGAGTTTCCCTACGAGATCGAATCAGAAATGAGGGGAACCAAAGTCACCGACATCTCCGACCGAGCTCTCCGAATAGCCAGGCTGAATTGGCAATGGGCAGGGCACATAGCTCGAAGATCCGATGGCCGTTGGGGCAGGCGGGTTCTGGAGTGGCGACCACGTACCGGATGACGGTGCAGGGGTAGGCCTCCCGCAAGATGGACCGACGATCTGGTTAAGACCGCGAGAAGCGGTTGGATGCGGGCGGCTCAAAATCTGTCTGTGTGGAGAACCTTGGGGGAGGCCTATGTCCAGCAGTGGACGTCTCTAGGCTGACATGATGAGCCGTAAAAGCTTATAAACATACTCGCAGACAAATTCACCGTTGCATTTATTATCTACATCCCTTGGATAATAGAAATATTATTTATTGATATTAAAATATTATCTATGTATTTAGATGTATTAATTACATGATTGCCTAACAGCCTTGATAATATTATCAACAAATTCGTCCTATTTAAACGATATCTAGAACTACATTATATTATTATATCTCTGTCAATATTATTTTACGTAACTAAACCAACTGCCCCAGTGTGATAAATTGATTATAACGTTACAAAAAACGTTTTCACATGTTTATTTTATTTATTGCTAACAGTATGATAAGTAGAAATAGCCATAAAGGAGCATGTCGTATTTGAGGTTAAATACCTAATATTCCCGCAGGTCAATATTGAATGTACATACATAACGTCACGCCTATATCGAAGGGGTAGGCAGAGGTGTATTACACACACACATTTCGTGGTTCCGTGGATAGCGTATGCGACTGCTGATTGGAGGTCCCGGGTTCAATTCTCGGGTCAGGCAAAATTGTTACTGGGTTTTTCCGAATTCTCAGTAGCAGCACGGAGTCTGGTGATGTGTCCGGTAAGGGCAATAGGCTCGCCCCCTATTATGTGCGACCAAAAAATTCAACGCGAAATGTGAGTATTACACCTCTGCCTACTCCTTCGATAATACAGCCATGAGTCTATAAAAAAATACATATTATATTTTAAACAGAAATCTCAATAACATTGTTCGACGCGGAAATCGAATTCCAAAACCTTGCCAATATTATGCGTAAATTCATTTACGAGGTCGACGAGTTGTTTGACCCTTATGAGATATTTTTGCTCATACATTACAACGACACTACATTAACTTGGCTGGTGTAATGGTTGCAGTTTTGTCGTTGAAACCAAATTCTGATGAGACAGCTGTTGTGGGTTCGATTCCCACACGGAACAAGGACTGATGAATAATAATATGAAGTCATCATGGAATTACGATTCTTGTTCTGAGACTAAAACAGGCGGGGGCTGCTTAGAAGACCTGATGTGAAAATGCCATAATATGCAGCCACCTATCCAAGAGGAGACCTCTGGAAACGTTGCTCAACTTTATCGATCTTGTCATTAGCACGCTATTAGCGCTATTTATTAAATTTTCCAATATTCTGCTAGGAGTCTGTAGCAATATCCAAGTAGGCACCTACTTCACATGTACCTAACATTTAAAGGAATATAGACAGACCACTAGAGGATGCCCGCGGTTACACCCGCGTTATTTAAGGCTACTGCCCCGCTCCCGTCGCTCAAAGCGCGATTTTATATAGCCTATAGCCTTCCTCGATAAATGGGCTATCTAACACTGAAAGAATTTTTCAAATCGGACCAGTAGTTCCTGAGATTAGCGCGTTCAACCAAACAAACAAACTCTTCAGCTTTATATATTAGTATAATATAAGATTCTATTCCAAATGGAAATGTGGAAAACCATCCTTTTAATACTTCATTTGCCATCAACATTTTATAAGATAAATGTTTTATGTGGCCTTGTGGCCTTTTTGAAATAACTTGTGTCAGAAGACAGTTCTCTTCCATGCAAAAACATTTTGATAATAAATTTATACGTGTAGGTATATTTGACAGCTAAAGTTAAATAAAAAAAACAACTTCGCACAGTTTATACCGATTCCATTTTAATAATATAATCATATCGTTGGCCATAAACCAATTAAAATTAAATTTGTAAGATAAACTGGTTTGGTTTTTAAAAAAAACTTGCTCTTAACCCAAACCAGTATATCATCCGATAGATTTGTTGTATAGTAACAACATATTTTGGAAGTTTACAGATTATAACTGTTCCTTAACGACTTTTAAGAGGAAACACAACAGCCGTTTTTCCATACAAACGTAGTCTCCTGTTTTCTCCCTGGATAATGCCAGTAGAGCAATTATTTCCAAAAGATGTATGGCCCCGATTGGCATGTCCCTATGTTTTCTTTTTTCTCATAAATTAAATATTAAAAAAGATATGAACCTTCAAATACCTCAAAAATTGGCCAGATTTTCCGCTGTGTTCAAACATTCAGAAAACAAATTTGGCTAAATTGTCCGTATTTATGCAAAAAGGAACCACACGACAAATTTCGATTTTTGCTTTTTTGAAAGAATACTAATTTAAAAGTGGTTTATTTTCTTATTCAAAAAAGATCCACATGATTTTTCCCTTGGAAACAAGTTATACAAAAAGCAGAAAGGAACCAACAGCAAAAACACACATTATACATATTGCAAAACCTATTCATAGCACCATGGGACTCGTTTCATCAAACAAATAAACCAAATAAATTCCATGTCATTTTATACAAAACAGATCCACAGATACTTGGTACCATTATACATTAAAAATATTTCTATTATTAAAAATTATTATAATACACCAAATGGAACCAAGTTTCTGTGGTACCATTATGCGTAAAATAAATTCATATTTGATTTGACTAATTCTTATTTTGCAAAATGGAACCACAAGCATTCGGTTCTACCATGTATAAATAAATATTGTAAACAGCAGAACCACAAGTACGTGATTTTATTGTACTGCGGAAGGCGTAAACTTAAAGTTTGAAATTCTAGCTGAAATTGAGAGTTTTTATAAAGACCTGTACGCATCATGGAAGTCTAAACTCTTGAAACCAGGCAATGATGACTATAGAGCCCAACTCCCGCGCCAATATACGGAGAACATCCCTGATGTCAACCAAGGCGAGGTACGAGAAGGTCTCGTGCAACTTAAGAACAACAAGTCTCCATAAAATGACGAAATCACCAAAGAGCTCTTAAATACAGGGAAGACTGTAGTCCTGAAAGAGCTGGCGAGCCTCTTTAATTCCATTATCCATCAGGGCCTTACAGCTCAGGCGTGGATAGGGAGTGCGGTTGCCCTGTTCTTCAAAAAAAGGTGACAAAATCTCGCTGAAAACATATAGACACATTTCAGTCTTTAGCCACCTCTACAAGTTGTTCTCGGTGCTATGCTAACAAACAACCTCGCCAAAAAAGTTGACGATTTCCAGCCACAGGAAATAGACCACATCCATACTGCTTGGCAGAATATACAGAAGACCAATGAGTACAATAAGCCGCTGTGTATGGCTTTCGTGGACTACGAGAAAGCCTTCGACTCCATCGAAACCTGGGTGGTTCTGGTTGCTCGAGGCGTTGATATGTTTGTATGATATCGCCACTAAAACCATTCCATACAGCCCCGTCGTCGCGATTGCGACGAGGTGTGAGGCAGGGAGACTTAATATTTCAATCAGCTCTTCACCGGCGCACTCAAAGACATCTTTAAAATGCTGGACTGGCTTGGACTGGGCATAAAAATTAACCGCGAATACATCTCACACTTTCGGATTGCTGACGATATCGTCATCGTTGCGGAGTCCCTGGAAGAGTTGAGCGGGATGCTCTACAGCCTAAACGGAGCCTCTCGTCGTGAACTTGTCTCGGCATGAACTGAACAAAACCAAGATTATGTTAGACGAACTCATCATGTCGGAATCGGTTTATGTCCAAGGATAGATGCTTGTTGTCCAGCTTGGTAGCAATAACTTCGAGAAAGAAATGGACCGGGAGTGTCCAGTTGGGTTGGGCAACGTTTGGCAAACTACGTCAAGTTTTCTCTTCGCCCCTACCACAATGCCTGAAGACCAAAATCTACAACCAATGCGTCCTACCTGTTATGACGTACCGGTACCGAGACGTGGACACTCACAGTAGGACTAGTCCCCAAACTTAAAGTCACGCAGCGAGTATAAAATCCGCAACGAAGTTATCTGACAAAGAACCAGAATTACCGACATAGCTCACAGAATAAGTAAGCTTATGAGGCAGTGGACTGGTCATATCTGCAGCAGTACTGATGGCCGATAGGCCAAGCTTGTCCTAGAGTGGAGAACACGACTCGGTAAGCGTAAGGGTGGCACCCAGTTGGGTGGACTAACGACCTGAAATCAAGGCTGGGACAAAATGGATGCAAAAGGCTAAGAACCATGTGGCGCGTGTTGGGAGAGGCCTATGTCCTGCAGTGGATTGCTATAGGCTGCATATCAAAGGTTTATTACGATAATACTTAGTTACATGTATGTATATTGGTAAATCCATGGCTTTACCGATATACATGAAACCCATGGTTTGTGGTTCTTTTTTGCATATGAGGAAAGCTATTAGTTGGTAAATATTAAAAGGAACCACATGCACATTTTCTTCATTATCTAGAAAAATTAAGAGTATTCAGAGCAAATTTATATACACATACTTAAATGACTAATTTATCAATACAATTATATAAAATAAATGTAAAAAATTCCTTAATCTAACAGAGCTGCACATGTTTTTGTAAATTCATTGATATCTCAGAAGTGCGTTTTTGCTGGGTGGTTCCTTTTTGCATAAATACGGACAATCATTTAAAAAAAGGAAAACATAGGAACACGGCCAAAGCCTTTCTTTAATTTAATATGAAAAAAAATAGTTAAATCGATGAAGTTTTGGAGAAGGAATCAAGGGAATACGAAACGTTGATTTTGTGTAATTTAATAGGTATTTTTGGTCCAAGCTGCAGTTGTCTCTATCGCGCTTTGCGGGGGGAGGCTTGAGGCTGCGCGACAGCAAAAGATTTAAAAAATACCTATTTTTCAATTCTCTCGCCCGTACTGTTTCCTCTTAAGAAATAGAGATCGCACAATAGATCAGGTTTTCTTCTTTCCCTCTGCATCGATCATCTAAAGAGCAATACTCCTTGCGGATTTATTAATAGTATGTTTTTTCCAATAAGAATAAGTCGGGTTTCAATGTGGTGGTCCACCAAATTATTACTATCATAGCCTTTTAGTCCGCTCTTTAGTACATACATATATACATAGACTCACGCCTGTTTCCCGGAGGGGTAGGCAGAGACTACGGAACGCCATTTGCAACGACCCTGACATACCTCTCTTGCTTCATTCACTTCCATCAAGTTTCTCATACATGCTCTTCTGTTTAGTGTAGTACCGCTCTTTAGTTTTATTCAGATTTGACAGAATTCAGAGAATACTAGCTTTTACTACAGAGCAACTGCTGTCTGTTTTCCACAACCCAAAGGTATTTGATAGCGATTATCCACGGTTTTATTTTTTCTGTAAAAGGCGGCAATTATTTTCTGGAAACGAGCAGACGGATCGCCTAAATGTAAGAAATTACCGTCGCCCATATACATAGGCAAAATCAAAGGAGTCGCAAGTGCGTCACAGACCTTTGGGTTGGGAAAATAAATAAAAGGAGGTCTGGTATCACTGGTATCACCAACGCTCTTAGAGCAGTATTTTGCCCCGTGAATTAATATAATTATGAGTTAAATTTATACTAGCCTGTTAGGCGCAAAAACAAAGATAAGGAAAGGACATACTCAGAGCTAGTTAATTATTCTGGCGAGTAATAATTTGCTCGCACAAAACAAGCTCCATTATAAACATATTTATTATTTTATCTTATACTAATATGTTATAAAATGTCCGTGTGGTGACGGATTAAGAATACGGAATGTCACCACCCCATATCATCCCATGGGTGTCGTAAGAGCCGACAGAGGGAGCATATTATGCAGATAACAACACTGTAAGAGAAGGAAAACTTGATATAAACCCTATACCAACTCGTTTGGCCAGCGTGGTATAGTAGGCCAATTCCTCCTTTCAAAGGAGAGGCCTAAGTCCAGCAGTGGACTGTTAAAGGCTGATGATGATGATGATACTAATATAGAGTTTGTTTGTTTGTTTGGTTGGACGCGCTTATCTCAGGAACTACTGGACGGATTTCAAAAATTCTTTCAGTGTTAGATAGCCCATTTATCGAGGAAGGCTATAGGCTACATAACATCACTCTATAAGCCACGGGAGCGGAGCAGTAGCCTTAAATAACGCGGGTGTAACCTCGGGCTCATCTATGTAGTAATTTATAAATTAAATTATCTTATACGCAGGATGCACTAGACTGCCAGTAAATATGTATAATTAAGTTGTCAATAGACGTGACGTAGCGATACGAGAGGTTAGGTATTGTGTTCCTCACGTGGTGTGTGACATGTGACACATGCCTTTGTGAACAACGAGTTTGTTTATTACCAGGATAATTGTGTAATGATTGACTTGTAGGTCAGGCATTATTTACCCATTATCCACGGCATTTTTTGTGTGATAGGCGGTAAGCGAGCCGGATCGCCTGATGGTAAGAAATTACCGACGCCTATGAACACAAGCAACACCAGAAGACTCACAAGCGCGTTGCCGACCTTTCGATTGGGGAAAAGAAATACCTATAAGGAGGAATGATATCAGCACGGCTCTTAGAGCAGTGTGCTGACCCGTGAGATTAATATAATTATGAGTTCAATTTTAACTTTAGACCTAAAATAAAATAAAAAAAGGATAAACTCAGAGTCAGTCTATTATTCTGGACAATTATTATCTGCTCATTCAAAACAGATTTTAATATAAACATAGTTTTATCATTTATAAATTATCTTCTACGCAGGATGCACCGGGCTGCCAGTAAATATTTATGTATAATTATATATTACGGCGAGGACATATCGCACCCTCAGTAATATAAGGGATCAAGTCAAAATTTTTGTAAACTCTGATTTTGAATGCTAAGGGCACAAAATGAAATCCGCTACCGGTTAGCACTGACAGAAAGAGAAAAAGGACAATAATGACTCGGTAAATATACTTGTGTCCCTCTCACACTCTCTCCGCCCGCGCCCCGCTCTTACTGCTATAAGGTCGCAAACCGTAACGTTTCCGTACTTGTCGGAGGCGGACTGTTCAAACGTTGTGCGATTCGTGTTTGTGCCCTTCTATGACGAAAATCCTTGTGAGTTTTGATTTTATAATTTTGTATTATAAAGAAAAAATTGTAGTTGTGCCGATATATTACGCAAAATGTAATAAATAATTGGACCTTGTTCATGATAGATCGGTATATTGCAAAAAAGTTGAAATGTTTTATGGAATCATATCTTATTGGTTCGTTATAGTACGTAAATTGTTTTGTGTTTGTTGACACAATTTGTTTTTGGCCCTTACTTACATGAAAAATTCAATATATTTTTTAATTCGACACTTTTCTCGACACTTGAACTTGAACTTTACCTTGTATGACATAAAGTTGTATTTCTTTTTTCAAAACTGAATATATATTTTTTGACATTCTAAATTGTTTATTTGGTGCTTGGGGTGTTTGCATGAATTTTACTTTATTTCTTTCAGCCCAACATCCGATTAGAACGTGTGAGAAAGGTTTTAGTACTTGTGCCACCACAAGAAGATTCTTCCGCCGATTCTAATACATCCGAAAACGAGGAAGAAAAAGGAACAGAAGATACAGAACATAGTTCCGCACCCCGCTCTTTAAATTCTTCATTTGAGCGACTGAATATCTTAGATGATGAACTTTTGCCAGACGAATTGCTACCATCCACTCCAGCTATATGCGAAGTCGTCGTTACTCACAATCAACCGCAGCATTTGCTTGCGTTATCAATTTAGTACTGCAGCTTCTAATATCCCCAAGAAAACCCGTTCCAAAAGCAGATTAAGAACTAAACCAACACTACAAACAAAAAAAAAGAAACGATTTGTGAGAAAACCACTGAATTTCAGATGGGAAATCTTCAAATTTAAATATAAAGCAGTACTGGATGACCAATAACCAATAACCTTTACGCAATTCGGATCTGAATCGAAGTCTACGTCAGATTACTTCTATGATTCCTTATGTGAAGATATTATTGATATAATTATACTAAACACGAAATTATATTCTGTGCAACGAAATCTAAAATCCAACAGTGTTGCTCGGGACGAATTATTGGATTTTGTTGCAATTAATATTTTGATGGGTGTCGTTAAGATGCCGTGCTATCGGGATTACTAGAATAAGAATCTACGCTATAACCTAATCGCAGATGTTAAGAGTTTAAAGCGATATGATCAAATTCGTCAGTATTTGTACTCCGTTGATAATTCTCAACAGAATGGAGATCGTTATTTTAATGTCCGATCGATTTTAGATGGTGTACGTAGAAACTGCCTCAGTACAGAAGAAGAACATCGCTATAATATCGACGAAATGATGGTGCCCTATAAAGGTTAAACAGCTGGAAACAGGCGTCAATATTTGGCAAAGAAGCCAAAGAAATGGAGCTTTTGAAATGTTTGTTAGGGCTTTTATTTCTGCCTGCGTGTATGATTTTATTCCCTACGCTGGCAAAGACACGATTAGATATCATTCTTTTATAAAATATAAAAAATCTTAAGGTGTTGGTGCAAAAGTGGTAATAGGTCTTTGCCAGAGTACCTATACAAAATAAGCCGGCGGTTGTGTACTTCGACAACTTTTTCTCATCACTTGAGCTGTTCCACATGTTACGTCAAGAATATGATATCTTTTCCTTGGGCACAATTAGATCAAATCGTTTAAGAGAATGACAAATTAAACTACCAGATGATAAAGTATTGTAAAGAAGGGTAGAGGGTCAAGTAAACAAATACCTAGTTGATAATGAGAACAAACCGTGTGTCGTAAAATGGCATGATGACAAAAGTGTGATTTTGGCCAGTTCCTATATGGATTCGTACCCTTTGAAGCCAAGGATGACGTTTCATGTCCACAGATAGTCAAACATTAAATTTACGATATGGGAGGGTAGATTTGTGTGATATGCTTATCTCCCTTTATCGCACCATTTATAAAACAAAAAAATGGTACATGGCATTGTTTTCCCAGCTCTTAGACATTTGCGTAAACAATGCATGGATTATGTACAGAAAAGATTGTGTTCAGTACAATAAAGTCCCTTACATATAAAAAAAATATTCACATATTAAAAATCATGATTTATTATGAACTTCTATCGAAACGATAAAAATCTGACGCTATCCGACATAATATAGTAGGCATATTATATTATCACTATTTGTTTTAATAATTTGTCACTAATTTCATTTTTTTTATTACTTTTACAATAAATAGAATATAAATAAACTTTTCATTGACTGTGTATTTCGCAATGTTAATTATGTAATTATGTATAATAACATTGTTTTTTCCACTTAACCACCGTCCGCTTCGCAATGTTAAGTATTTGTAACATGCCGTTTCTAAGAATCTATTGATATTAGATATTTTGTTTTCATTTTTATTAGCTAATAATAACAATTTGTAGATAGAATCACAGAAAAAAATATCAATTTCAACCATACCTTTTGTTGCGAACTAAGGGGTTCAAGTGATTTGACCCTTTAGTTCGCAACAAAAGACATTATGTTTAATTGTTTATTAGAATAGAGTAGAATTAGAATAATTTTAAAAAATTATTGTTACATTCTGCACTGATTTTATTAAACTATTACTTGAATTTTACCTGATATTTTATTTATAAAACAGAAACAAAAGATTTAGATTACGGTTTGGTTTGGTAATATACAGTACTAACTATAATTAAGAACTAAACTATAATAGGGACTTTAATAATATATGGGATCAAAATGAAATAGCTCCATATTTCAGTTATGATTTTTGTCCTATATGGGCCTAAGTTAAAAGGGTATTTTTCTATTACTTGTAATTTATACAATATATTTCCATTATTATTTTTTTTAATTGCTATATATAGTGCATTTATAGAAGAACAAATCTGCCTAATTTCACATTTATAACTTAAATAATAAGGAAGTTATTCCAAAAAATAGCTGTAATGGTGGAATCCAGAATCTTGAAACGCGATTTCCCAAAAATCTACTTTTTTGGATTGTGCCCTTATATTACTAAGGGTGCGATATGTGAATAAGGCGTCATAAGAGCTAAATTAAAACCGTCTTTCTCCGTAATTGTTATAGAAAAAAAATCCAAAAAAGTATGTCTTAATCTACATCATATAAAGCATTTTCTCTTCGGTACCAAATCCTAAAAAAAGTATTTTAAATATCTGAATAAAATATGCAAAGAAACCTCTGTTTTTGTAGTTATTACCTTTTTTCTCCTAATCTATCAATGATAAGATTGTTTAAATTGAATCAGCCTCTTATATATTAGAACACCAAGGGAACCTTCAGCTTAGTTTTGCAAATAACTTTACTTATTATTTTCTAAGGATTTTTTTTTACGTCACCGATACTCGCAAATCGCGCGTGGACAACTAACCAGTAGTACGAGCAAGGTCAACGGCGTATATCCACCTCTTAAGTTGTCAATAATAGTGACTTAGCGATACGAGAAGTTAGGTATTGTATTCCTCACGTGGTGTGTGATATGTGACACATGCCTTTGTGAACAACGAGTGTGTTTATTAGAAGGATAATTGTGTAATGACTGACTTGTACTCGTAGGTCAGGCATTTTTTACCCATTAAAACTGTGCTAGCGTAATGATGGTATTTGCTTAATGTATTTTTATAGATATTATCTAGAGGACTGCCTCGTTGGTCTCGCGGCATAAATGTGCGCGTGGGATTGGGTGGTCTCGGGTTCGATACCCGGGTCGGGCAAAGTGATATTGAGTTTTTCCTTTAGGAAATTCTCAGTAGTAGCACGGAGTCTGGTAATGTGCCCGGTACGGCAATAGGCCCCCTTTTACGTGGTACTTAAAAATTCATGGCGAAATATGGGTGTAATATTACACCTCGGCCTACCCCTTCGGGGATACAGGCGTGAGTCTATAAAAAAAAAAACTAGAGGATTATAAACTGCATATAGGATCGCAAAAACAACATGATGTTTAATTTCAGATTGATCTAATTACTAGATGAGCCCGCGGTTTCGCCCGCGTTATTTAAGGCTACTACTTCGCTCCGTGGCTCATAGCGTGATGTTATACAGCCTATAGCCTTTTTCGATAAATGGGCTATCTAACACGGATTTACAATTTTCAAATCGGCCCAGTAGTTCCTGAGATTAGCGCATCCAAGCAAACAAACAAACCAACAAACTCTTCAGCTTTATATATTAGTATTCATCATCAGCCCCTTACAGTCCACTGCTGGACTAGTCCTCTCCTTTAAAAGGAGTAATTGGCCTACTATACCACGCTGGCCAAACGGGTTGGTATAGGGTTTGTTTTAAGTTTCCCTTCTCTTACAGTGCTGTTCTGTGTATAGTATGGTCCCTCTGTATATATATCTTAGTATTAGATTAGCATTTTAATATAATTATTAACGGTTCATTACAACTACAGCATTTTTTACTGCAATCAAAATATGCAACGTTCCAACCACACGTTTTTGTATTGACCCTTGAGCAATGGAAGGCGATTCATCATAGACCTAAATAAATAGCAAACCTTATAAGCGTAGTAGTTGTGTATGGCAGTATCGAAGGTTTATTATGATTCATGCATGCATACACACGGTCTCGTCATGACTGTGCATACTGTGCTAATGAACACGCCGACCTAGGCACCTACACGTGCTATCGTTTACAAGGTTATTCGTAAACTGTGTGACTGTCTCCGTGGTCCAGCGTATGTGTCTGCTGATGCAGATACCGAGTTCTATTTCCAGGTCGGGCAAAAGTGTTGCTGGGTTTTTCTGAATTCGCAGTAACAGCACAGAGTCTGTCAAAGTGCCCGCTAACAGCTATAGGCTCGCGTGGAACCTATATAAATTCTTGGTGAAATGTGGATGTAGTAATTCACGTCTGCCTACCCTTTCGAGGATACAGCCGTGAGCCTATAATAAATCTTATACTAATATGTAAAGCTGAAGAGTTTGTTTGTTTGTTTGGTTGAACGCACTAATCTCAGGAACTACTGTTCTGATTTGAAAAATTATTTCAGTGTTAGATAGCCCATGTATCGAGGAAGGCTATAGGCTATATAACATCGCGCTATGAGTGAAGGGAGCTGAACAGTAGCCTTAAATAACGCGGGTGTAACCGCGGGCATCCTCTTGTAAAAAATATTTGTAAAGTACAAACAGCTAAGATGGTGAGTATACTCGTTATTATGAGCAACTTTTGTTCTGGGAGTTTGTCGAAACCACGAATAATCGGCTACTCCATGCATAATTGAACTTTAACTATGAAATGTATGGACAAGTGAGAGGGTAGTACTTCCCCGGTTGAGCCGGCCCATTCATGCTGAAATCAGCAATGCTCTACTACCGTTTGATTTATTTTATTTTAGTTTGGATAAGTGTAACTCAAGTGATTTTATATACAAGGCATATAAAATCACTTAACTTGGCTCCAAACTATTGAAGCAAGAAGCATACAATTTGCAGAGTGGGTTATTTTCATGACAGAAACATGCATTACTAAAGTAGGATTTTTTGCTAATCAATCCCTAATTGAGGAAATGGATAGCGAAAATCCACTGATTTTGAAAAGTAGGGTGAATTCATTCAGCACAGTTAGTAAGCAAAAAATATTTGATAATAAAACCTAGTTACCTCGATGAACATAACAGTACTATGTGCAACTGAATCAAAATACTGTATTCGCGAACAATGAAAGGTAGCAAGAACGAACCGGCGCCGGCGCAGGCGCGTGCCTGACATTTTTACTTTTTGAGTCTCCTGATATAAAGAGGGCTTTGACGTTGTTTTTATGTGTGACTGTAGACGTTGTAGTATTTTTGATGAGGTAAATAACATGGATCATGGATTGTAATATCTGATATTTTCTACTGTTTTTTATTATATGCAAAAGTTGCACATTGACATTAAATATTATGTAAGTACGAATATTATTTTGCCTTGCCGTGATCACGGCCACCAAAACGTCGAGCAACAGTGAAAATGTAGGTAATTCAAGTTTTTCTATTTATACAAGCTTTTATTTACTTAAGATTAATTTTATCTACCCATCACCCTATGGCAGGGCCGTTCCGACCCAATGCAGCGCCTGTGTGCGAAATCTATGAAGCGCCTGTGCAGTGGCGTAGTTCCGGCCTAAATTATTTGCCCCTCCTACGCCACTGCGCCTGTGTGCGAAATCTGTGAAGCGCCTTTTTTGACATCCTTTTTCGAAAATAAGTGTTATAATTAACGCATATATCGGCGCGCGGCGCCCCTGTCACCCTGGCGCCTGTGTGCGCCAGGGAACACACATTGCACATAGGGAAGGTTCGGCCCTGCCCTATGGTTTTCGCTTGAGCGGCAATTTTGAATGCTTATGTAAGTCGCGTGATAATGCAGTATTATGATGTCATGTACCTGATGTGATGATGGAGTTGGAAGTGGTAGGCACTAGTAGGCAGAGACTACGGAACGGCACTAACACATACACAGGCAAACGTACCTTTTTGGACACGTTTTGGTTGTTAATAAACGCCTTCAGAGCTCCATTCACTATATTAACTTCATTAACTCAGCTTTCAATATCTTCTTCATTCTTACCATGGCTCATTCATTTTCTCCACTTACAATTACTTAACAAGACGGTATGGTGGAATGGTACAGAATGGTTAAAGTTGTTAACTAAAGTCAGACAAAACAGTTTCGAAGAAAATACGTTATTGAAATATGTAAGTTTACATTATTCTATTTTTATTGCTTTTACTATTGTAATTTAGCTTCAAAGTGAATCTCAACTAGACTCAACAACAATTTGCAGTTATATAAAATTCTAAGCACCCTTTTCACCGAAAAATGTTGGATAAAATTTCCGATAACATTCATCCGCTGCTAGGGTTTCAAAACTGAAGTGCATGTCGGCGATATGCCAGGGCCAGGGTTATCGTGTCCAGACTCCATTATAATAAAAACACTCACGTAATATTACTTGGTTTATTTTCAGACGATTTCTAGCACAGAATTGAATTAAAATACGAACTACAGTCCTTTTTATAAACTAACCGTCATTACACTTAATGTAACGTTTAACAACTCCTTTTCAACATATAATTGAAATTACTGTACGATTAATTATAAACTAATCAAAAATCGACATTAATATTGTAATGAATTTTGCACAACACCAAATTATTTATTTTACACGAATAACAAATTTATTTTATTAACCAAACGCTGCTTTACAACATTGTCAACAGCAAATATAAACGCATGTTATTTATTACCGTAAAAATAAGTGTCAGAATAATGTTATTTAATACTAATTGATTTTACTTTGAAAGTTTCTGGAGTTATCTTAATAACTAAGCGATAAATTAAATACCCAATCTTTATAAAACAGTTAAGCAGCCAATACAGTGTCTAATATTGTAAAGTAGTGAAGTTCTCAGTTCTGTGTTTACAAATAGTTATTTAAATATCAATCTTAAATATTATTAACATTTTCGTAACAATATAATCATTATATATTAATTTGCGCCCATATGCACTTTCACAAACTGAATTTCCATAAACTATTTCAAAACAGCGAATATCTGGCTAAAATATTGAAAGCTCTTTTATTATGAAAGGGATGCTTTTACCTCAATGCCTGTCTGATAAGTAACCTTTAAATCTCTAGAATAGTAGATATATAGTGCTGCTACGGGACGGCGCCTTCGATAGAAACCGCGGTGGTTTTAGGAGGTAGGCCCTGAACGCCTGTAGAGTAGAGTCACACACCATCGGCCTGCCCTAAGAGGCAGAGCCCATGATTTGGGTCTCTACCGTTAAAAATAAATAAAAAAGAAGTCCAGTGGATAGCTTATGCGACTGCTGATCGGACGTCCCGGGTTCGATTCTCGGGTCGGGCAAAAGTGTTACTGGGTTTTTCCGAATACTCAGTAATACGGAGTCTGGTGATGTGCCCGGTAACGGCAATAGGCTCGCCCCCTATAGGTAGCGTGGGACCTAAAAATTCATGGCGAAATGTGGGTATAATATTTACACCTCTGCCTACCCCTTCGGGAATGCAGGGGTGAGACTATAAATTAAAAATAAATAAAAATAAATAAATGTAAAAAATAAAGGCGCATTTAATAGATTCTATTAACCAGATTTGAGCGCTGTGTCTATCTTATGTAAGATCTGTTATTTCGAGAAGTGCTACTCAGCCCTCTTGTATTTTATTCTGTGTCTGTCTCAACATGGTAGAAAAAGGCTTAAGTGCGAAAAATAATTGCAATGGCTTCGCTGACAATTAAATAGTAGTACTCCTACACTAGTAGCAGTCTTCATGAGAATCATTAGTGATACAGATTGTGTCGGTACAAAACCAGTCGGTGAACTGCCATTGGTCTGATAGCTTTAGCCTTAAACCACTGCGTCCACCGTTCATCCAAGCTAGATTTTCCCTCATCCGTGAGATCTAGACTTTGCTTCATCTCATCTTGAACCGCGTGAACCTGCCACGTAGATATCAATCAGCAAGGAAACATTACCCAGCAATCTGTCGGTAATTGCACCAATCTTCTCTCAGAACTGACGATATCAATCTACGGATGAAGGTGTTATTAGCGCGCACGTGACTGCCACGGATGATTGACCTGTTGTTATAGGACTAGTTGTGTGCCGTGGTTTCAGTTGTAGGTATAGATATTAATACAAGGAAAACTGCGGCACATATGTACCTACATATAAAATTCTTGCGTTACTGGCTGACTGATAGTCAAAACTACGTGTTCTAAGAAGATCAAATGTGGTATGTAAGTACTCGTAGGTTCTTTGGGGAGCGCGGCCCGGCGCGTTCTCAGTACAGATTGCGCCGCGCGTCTAAGGACGCAAGAGTAGGTAATTAACTCGCCGATCGGCCTTAGCTAACCTACTATTCTTTTTTTACTATGGTTCCTCTTCGCTTAACGTGATAAAGCAATTACTGCCCTAAGTATTCTTAAAGTTATGCTATGACTCATTCATTTTGTTTAAAGCCAGTAAAGTCGGAGACTGTTTTTTATAATTTTTATTTTTTAAATATTAATATTACATACATAGACTCACGCCTGTTTCCCAGAGGGGTAGGCAGAGACTACGGAACGCCATTTGCAACGATCCTGACATATTATCTGTAATATATAAAATTTAAAAATAAAGTAATGAATGTGTGTATGCAAGATGTACAACACTTTAAGTAGAAAATATAGTGTATAAATCAAACTAGTTTGTTTGAATTGACAACAATTTATTGAGAACTCTTTAGTGAATCGCATCAATTATAAAATAAACTTAAATTGAGTGTAAATTAACATGTTTTCGGGCGCCAGATGCGAATCATACAATACTAAATTTGCCAGATAAGATCAATGGTAAAAGATATGGAATTCTAATCACAAGTCAAGGTGACCTGGCCTAAAGGAAATTTAAAAAAAATTATATGGTCAATGGCATTTTATCACTATGAAATTATCAGTACAATTTTAGCCGAAACATTGTAAAAATAATGAAAGGTTATCTATAACAATTTAAAAGGTTATGAATTCGAATTGAAAGTGAGGTATTTTGAAAACGAATTTATCGAAAACGAGTTGAAAACGAGTTGAAATTGAGGCTTTGTCCATATGTAAATAATAATAAAATCGTTACCTTAAGTCTTCAAAGTTATATAAGTAAATAATTAACGGGAACTGACGACCATGTTGTCGCGTCCACAACAGTGCCTCCGTAAGCCAATCCACGATGCACGCAAGCCATCAGGGGCAGTACCATTCCAGATTGCAAGTAAAATTCAAAAGTATATCCAAAAACGCATTATAGCTGGAAAGATCACAAAAAAACATGTTTGTACCATCATACTCAACACAATCGACACGTTTGGCCAACGCCCAAAATATTCAAATCTCACCGTTTTATCTTCGATTACAGGCCATCAGGCGACAGCAAACAATGCCTGAAGCATTCTTTAAACATTCATTGTGTCTGTGAACAAGGGGAACAACGGAATTACATTCGAAATTCGGACTCCATCGATCCGACAAAAACATCGTAAAAATCATTGGAATCTTACCATAACGGTGAAATACTATATCATAAGTGCCGGCCCACGGCTCCTCAATATAAAACTGGGTATTTATTTCAACATCCTATTGGGATTAATCCAGATTTTATGGATTCTCGGGACGACGCGATGTAACGCCCACGAGTTCAAGGAGGAAAGTACTCGCCAAATCCGCCAGATGGCGTCGACAGTGTTGCCAGCCTGAGGACCGCAAACTCAACTAACCATAGACAATTTAGAAAATAAAGCAGGCCATGAATGGAAATACTAAATTTAACATCGAAAAACCGACTAATACTAACCAAATTCACGAACACAAGGCGCATTGGCGGCACTGTAACGCGAGATAAAATCGATGCATTACATATCTCTCTTGCTTCTATACTAATATGCCTGCCTTTATCACAGGATGCCTTTCATTCATTTAATTTAGTATTATATATGAAAACTTATGTGCTACCTTAAGTACTGTTAATTACCAACTACTAGGCGGCTTCCCTATTTAGACATGCAAAAAGTACCTCTTAAAAAGTGAGAAAGACGTCTTACAAGAACTATCAAGTTACAGTATAAATCTGCAGTGTTCTTATAACGTAACATAACTTCACGCCTTTTATCCCCGAAGGGGTAGGCAGAGGTGTATTACACACCCACTTTTCGCCAGTTATGTTTCGGTCCTAACGTAATAGGGGGCGAGCCTATTGCCATCTACCGGGCACATTATTAAGCGAGCGATAATTTACGTATTTAATACACACATCACTTCGAAAAGTCAGGTGCCCGAGGTATCGGGAGTCGAACCCGAGACCATCGTCTCGGCAGTCCGTTACTTACATCACTAGGCTCTCGCCGCTTTAGTAAATAATAAAACAAGGAAGCAAGAGTTGTCTCATTTAGTAAGTAATACGTAGTAGTGTAGGAAAACAATCGATTATTTATAAGTGACATTAATTAGAGTCATTAATGTTCATTAGTGTTGTCATTAAGAGCACGAGTGACGCAATTGATCACTTCTCCACTGTCTCCATTCTGTTCCGGGTTCGATTCTCTCACGATGTTTTAATACCCTAACCGTATCCGGTGGTTACACAATTCAACCCTTCTCGTTTACGGTGATTTCTCTTTCTGCTTGACTACATAGGCTTAAGCGTTTTCATAAACTAAATATAAACTACCATTTGAATCGAAAATTGGTATATATATATACTCATATGTAGGTACGGAACATTTAAAGATACACAATACATGATATTTGTTTCGTAAAAATGTCTAGTGAATAATAATTTAATATCTCAGAACTCACAAAGACCTGTTTGTAACCAAATAACTGATAAATAAAACTATATTTTTCTAAATACATTTGTAGCATAGGAAAACACTCCGCACAGACCAAAAAATCGTGCTCAAAATAACACAAAAAATGTCCTAGGTGCGATTTGAACCAACGACCTCTGGCTTAGCAGTTAATGTCAGTAATTACTAAAAATGACTAAATACCTATCATTTCTTATATACTTAGTAGAGTCTCGTCTTGCCATAAATATTGTAACAAAGAAAAAAATTTTTTTTAAATTGCATATGACAGTTATTACTTTTACAGTGTGTTGGTGTAATAAGTACATAAATATAAAACAATTTAAAATATAAAAAACTTATTCAAAGGGGTCTCCATTGGCTGCAATACATTCATTTAAACGTTGAGGTCAGTTATCACCTATAATGTTGACGTCGACAACAAATATATTTCTATCAAAAATCTTTTCAACATTTCCATTTCCCAGGAAGTTATTTCGGATGATACAACAGGATGTAATAAAATAAGCAACAATTCTAATAAAAAACATTACAACGGGCTTCCTTATTGATACTATGTTAATAAGATCATTGTTGGAATAATTTATTAAAATGTAATGACGAAAAACAATTAGGTATGCGAATGTCTCGGTGTTAAATAAAGTTTTTACGGTGTTTTTGCGAGTGAATGATTTATTTGACTGTAGGTATGGCTTTGTGGTTTAAGTTTTCGCCTCACTCTCTCTCGTCGTGTGTCGTGGCTTCGATCTTGTTTAAAGATGAACTTAAATGAATAGACTAAATAAAACATCATCATCATCGCCCCGCGTCATACCTGACTCCCCGTAACGACTGTCAAAGATCTTCACGACAGCCGAGACCGACGGTTTAACTTGCTCTCCGAGGCGCGGGGCAAGCGATAATTGACAATTCAATACGAACATAACTCCGAAAAGTCAGTGGTGCGCGCCGTGGATTCGAATCCGATACCCTCTGCATGGCAGTCCGTTGGTATCTCCACTAGGCTATCGCTGTGATAAACTGAACTGTAATATTTCACTAAAAACCTTTGTAAATTGAAAAGCACATTTCATTTTTAAATTACGTAGTATACACGATTGTACTTAAACAAGGTGATGCTGTGTAAGCTTATGTATTTTACATGAAAGAGCACAAGGTAGCGTTCTCATACGATATAAGCATATACATAATAATATCATCATCATTGTCTTGCACTGGTCCCAAGTTATTTGGGGTCGGCGCAGTATGTCCTTCTCTTCCATACTTCTCTGTCACCAGTCATCCGATCATTTACCCTTTTCTCTTTCATATCCATCCTCACACAGTCCATCCATCTTTTCCTTGGCCGTCCTCTCCCTTTTCGTCCTTCTACATGCATATTCATCACTTTTTTACCTACATACATCTCATCTCTCCGCATAACATGTCCATACCAGGCCAATCGACTTCCTTTTATCTTTTCATCAATGGGCGCCACTTTCATAATACCTCTTACGTAATCATTCCTAATTCTGTCCATTCTTGTCACTCCACACATCCATCGTAACATTCTCATCTCTGCCACATGCAATCGTTTCTCATCCATCTTCTTTGTAGCCCAACACTCAGCTCCATACAGTACGACAGGAGTTATAACCGACTTATACATATATGGATATATAACCATATACATATATGGATCGTTATTTGTTCACGTTCGTTACCTTGTGGTTATAGTAAGCATCAATGAATTCATTAATTAATAGTTGCTCTCGGCATTTCATAACGCTAGCTTGAAAATAAGCGACCTTTACAATAAACCTTAAGTCTCTATACTACCCCTTTAGTGGTAATATAAAAAGCTTTCCTCACAAGGTGCCTACGTCATAATGGCATGCCCAAAGTCATGTTCCTGGCTTCGGAATTTAAGTTTTTTTGTGATGGTAGTTATGGCATTCAGGACATCATTCCATTCATCCTTTCGGAGTCCACTGCTGGACACTTTATTTGCATCACAATAACACTGTGACTACATACGAGAATTATACCACCCTAGCCGGCCGAACTTGTCTGGGTTGGTATATGGTTTCATGTCGAGTTTTCATCCTTCCCAAATATACTACATATTTATAATAATAATAATAATATTCTACCACATTCACACAACACCATCTAGTCCCAAACTAAGCAGAGCTTGTACTAGGGGTAATAGATAATGGATAAACATACATATATGTATACTTTTTTTGTTTGTTAATACATACATATTATACATAGAAACACCTAGACCAAGACAAACATCCATGTTCATGCACACACATGTTTGACTTGAGCGGGAACCGAACCCGCGACCTTTGACGTAGCAGTCGCTTACACTCCCGCTACGCCAATCAGCCGTCAATTTGCTTCTTATGTGTATTTTCCTTTATCGCTTCTTACGACACCTATAGAATGAAATGGTGTAGTGAAGTTTCTTAGTCAGTACAGGTCCTCATAATTAGTTAGCTATGTTATAAAGCCTTCTTCTTATCAATATGAAGTTTTGCAAGAGTCTACATCCATGAATGATGTCAGTATTTTGCCTATCATGAAGTAACTAGTTACAAACTTCGATATTGCGCTCTCTATAGTGTTGAAACTTACACTTCGCAAGTGCATCGGAATGGTGCATAATCAATTAGAAGTTGCTGACACTTTATCTATAAAGCACTACTTAGCTTTCACCGGGATTTGTTTGCGGATTAAAAGTTATATCATACAGTCATATTTATATTTTCATGCCTTTTTACCGTCGAGGTAAGCAGAGACAACAGAACGCCACTTGCTTATATCCTTACAAACCTCACGCGCTTCCTCTACATTCATTACTCTTTTCATACGTGCTCGCCAAAAGTTATATTCTACCACATTCACACATAACACCATCTAGTCCCAAACTAAGCAGAGCTTGCTCTTAACCTTAACCGTAGTAGCGTATTTATTCTGTTTCAACCCTTTCAACTTTTGTTTTTAATATTTGATAAACAAGAAAAATATTTCCCGTCTAAGGTCTAATCTCATTGACATATACTCTTTAGTACATATATATCAATGTCTAATCTATTTGTAAGCTTAATCTGAAGAAATTTGCTTTGGTCGTTTGGATTTGAAAACCGCACGTATACGTGCTTTTGCTTTTATAATATTACTTGTAATTGGCATATTAACTTATGTTCATGACTTCTTTGTAAGCTCCCCAATAAAGTACCTAAATTAAAATAATCTTAATATATAAAATCCTTGCGTTACTGACTGACTGACAGACACGCTACAGCCAAAACTATTGGGAGCAGGAAGCTGAAATTTGGCATGTATGTTCCTTGGGGACCGTAGGGGTGCACTAAGAAGGGATTTCCCGAAATTCCCACGGCATCCGCCAAAGAGGGTAAATTTAAAAAAAAATGCAGGCGTAGCTGCTGGCGTCCTCTAGTTTTATTAGAAGAACCTGGATGACCGAGCTTTGCCCGGCATATTTTTGTTAGATCGTGTTTTCTGAAAATGAACCTAAGCTAGATTGATTGATCGCCCCTAAAACCTCTTGCATTCCAAATTTCATAAAAATCGTTGGAAGTCCTAGCCGAGATTCGGATACAAGAATAGCTCGTTTAAAAGTATTAGATTATTCGCACAGCTAATATGTCGCTGAACAGGTATTATACAACTATTATTAGATATGTATATATAACTGTTAAGCACGGTGATTTAAACTTGTTTGGTAAGTTCAAGTTCACGACACTAATCATCTTCTTAATATATAAAATCCTTGCGTTACTGACTGACTGACAGACACGCTACAGCCGAAACTATTGGGCGCAGGAAGCTGAAATTTGGCATGTATGTTCCTTGGGGACCGTAGGGGTGCACTAAGAAGGGATTTCCCGAAATTCCCACGGGATCCGCCAAAACGAGTAAATTTAAAAAAAATGCAGGCGTAGCTGCTGGCGTCCTCTAGTCTATACATATAAATAACATTGACGTGTCTGTCTGTGATTTCAAAACGACTACGTTATCAAGTTATTTACATGATACCAAGACATAAACAACAATTTTTACAATTTTTGTCTGTCTTTCTGTTTGTCCAGGATAATCTCCGGAATGGCTATACCAAATTTAATGGACTTTTACTGGAAGATACCTCTATCTTCACTTTTTTCGACTACATATAGCCTGTAATTCGACCCATGTAGCCCGGTAGGCGGCGCTGTTGTCCAGATATCGAAAAGAACTCGGGTGAAACCGCAGGCATCAGCTAGTTGTAAATACATAAGACGCACAGTGTAATAATAAGTAATTAGACATGTGACTATGTGTCAAAGTGCTTGTACAAATAGTTGACAATCGACATAATTATGAACAAAAAAAATGTTGTACTTATGTGGAAATATTTGGGAATGCGTAGCTTTTTATAGTTTGTGGCTTTTTGCAGAAAATTAAACATGTGATCACATGTAATGATTTTTTGTGCCTTGTTTTTGATGATAGGCTAGCGTTTGGCCATGATTTCGTTTGATACTGTTGATACGGCTGACGTTGGAGCACGTTTGCATAGAAGGTACCTACTTATGCCTACGACTTCAGAACACTAATGTCGTCAGAAAACACAGACTCAGGCAAAGAGTTCCATCTTCTTGGCCAAAGCAAATCGCTCCGTACTTACTTATGTATGTATGCAAATGGTGTTACCATCATATAAGTAAGACTTTGTTTGACTACATACTCCGCCCTACGGTTTCACTCTCCGATTTTCCTAACATCATCTTAGTATGAAAATTGGTAGGCATGAGTTTGGAAATTGGTATGGTACTCTTTTAGAGGTTGCATATTAGAAAATCTAAACTTTTCTGAGTAAATTTTAAAAGAACAACGTACAAATCAACAAAGTTTAAAATAACGATGGTCATTTGATCAAAAGTTCAGCTGACCAAAGTCTGGTAATATAATGTTTATATTATTTATTACACTGTTGACAAAGTCGTTTAAGTACAAAATCCCTAGTGCTAGTGCCTAGGGTTAGGTGCGACGAACTAAATAAATAGGTTATGTTAGGTTCTCTTGTGACCCTTAACCCAAAAATAGGAGCCCTGCGAAGCAGGGCTCCGTCAACTTAGTCCACATTCTTCACACTAGTTTAATAAACTGAAGTTGACGGAGCCCTTCTTCGCAGGGCTCCTATTTTCGGATTAAGGGTCAAAAGAGAACCTAACATAACCTATTTAGTTACTGGAATTACAGTCGGACTTAACCCTAGGCACTCGAAAGCAAATAAATCATTAGTAGTCTAGTGAAACATTAGTTTAAATAAAATTAGTGCATTTGAAAATACGGTCAAATGACATTATTTCAAAGAAATAAATATGCTAAATAAAAATCTTCAATTCGGGATTTTTTTATACCTACATTTAAATTAATAATTCTTAATAAGAAATCATTTGTGATTATAAAATTTGATTAGTTATGATTTGATATTTTAAAATTACATCTAGCAACTTTTGATCAGTCGTTCATTTGATGTCACATACATTGGATTTCATACATTTGGATTCTAAAATTTTTCTAAATATAAAACATTTGGTCATTTAAATTTTGTTATTTCGTTTATTGTTCTTTTGAAATTTGCTCGAGAAAGTTTTGATTTTTTAATATGCAACCTTTTTAGACACAGAACAAGGCAGTATTTCTGTTAAAATATTTTGTGCAGTATTCGTATAAAACGTTGTTGTTGTTTTGCAGTACAAATAAACTGTTGTATTCTGTGGTATCGCATGCTGTCAATGAACGCGAATGTTGATTCACGCATACCTAAAAAGGTGCAGCGAATAAACGTGTTTTAAAATAAGGCCGACATCACATTGGGCGTGCCGAAAAGCTATCTTTTCGTTGGTATACTGGGTGTAAGGGACGGTGTACCGAAAACTGATAGGTCAGTGATTCAGTACATTACACTGAAATTTAATAACTCGTAAATTTTCCAAAAAATTGCGATGTAAATAGGAACACCCAAACTCACACTATCAGTTGTTACGGCCCTACAGCGGCGGGTGGTAGCGGCAGTGATTACGATGTACTGGTGCGCTTACTGTGCTGCGATGTCACGTCAGAGTAAACGCGCCATGTACATGTTTAATTCTTAGAATTTTACAAAAATATTAATGCTGGTGGACTATAGTTACTATTGATAGTTATGAATTCTACCTTCGCCGTTTGCCACTAAACTCGAGTGACTCACTGTATTCGTTCCCCGTCCAACGCTATCCTCGATATCTAGTCCTTATTCAAACATGTCAATTTGCCTGCAGCTTTATCAAATAACCAGAACCTAATTTGCAACCGAAATTTCAAACAATAAAAACATAAATATTGCACTCCAAACCCGCAGACGGCAGTTACTTGTTAAAAATAATCAGTTATAGATAACCAAATATTCAATATTTATCAGCCGTAGACGTATCTAGAAAATTGGCTTTATATGAACTAGAAAATTGGCTGGTCTGATCTAGGGATGGCAAATCTTATGCGTGCTGCGAATACGAACTTATGAATAAAATACTGATGTAGCTAACTATAAGGTATCCTGGCTTAGTGAATTGGTCGATAAAAATAAATCATTTGGGCCAGTTGGTGTCGTTTTGACTGATGACAAATATAAGTAAAGTATATCTTATCAGGCGCGCCATATAAAAATGTTTCTTCGTGCTTATGAGGATACATTTTATTATTTCAATTAAATCATTTTACAACTGTATACTTATTTACATTTAAACTATTATTTACAACTAAAATTATACGTATAATCCTACAATTAAAATATACCTAAAAAGGCAAAGCGTTTAGGCATCGCGCGTCGTAGTATTCTTCCGCATCACTGTCATCGGGTAACGTGCCCAGAAGGCTGGCAGCATTGCCACGCTGAATGGCAATGCTGATTCTTTGAGCAAAGAATGAACCAGCCGTCTGGTCACGTGAGACGTCGATCAAGCGTTTGGAGATGTCTCGGTACAAAATACGAGCGCTCGGACCCCATGAGCCCAGCGTTTCTACCCCAAACGGCTCAAATACGTATTTGCTAATTAAATTACCGTATTTGCGCCGTTTGAGGGTTCCCGCCATTGCAGCAGCAGCGCCAGCATGCATATTATAGGTATTATATTTGTGCTTATAGGTTTGCCATCTCTAGTTCTCTTCTTCGGTATTTTTCCTCCGTTAATTTTATTTTTTACTAGACTGGGTTTTACCCGAGGCTCCGCCCACGTGAATTATATGTACTTACATCTAAACTTTTCTCAGGAAACACACTATCTATTAGTGAAAACCATACAAAATAATCTGACCATACAAATACTGCACGGTTGGCGTAGTGTTTTAAGCGGCCACCTCGTCGCTTGACACTGCGCTGAGTGTTGTGGGTTCGATTCCCACACGAGACAACACTTTGTGTGATCCATGAATTGTTGTTTCGAGTCTGGGTGTTCATTGTGTCCGTTGGCTGTATATTTGTAAAGTCTCCCGCGACACTGGATTTATTCCTAATGCGGGAGTTGTCTTTAAAAAATAAGATCTGTTCGGTAGTTTTGGTTTATTGCATTCAGTCAGGCAGACAGGACTAAAAGAGGACATCATTTTATAAAAAGAATAGGAAGGCTTCCTGTTGTCGATGACAACGTTGAGCAGTGGAGATCATATTGGCAAAATGATGAAGTGCCTCTTCATAGACTTATAGACAAATAAATTGGCCTCCTTTATAGATTTCATTATCAACAGCATCAGCCCGTTTGAGTCCACTGCTAGATAATAGGTACTTATCCATCAGTGGAGTACTACATTTTACAGGCGCCTCCAATAAGTTCGATCTCTGGCTTTTCGAGTCCAACCTCTGTCAGCCATTTTGCGTAAATCTTCGCTCGAACTAGACGACGGGTACCCTACGCTACGTTTGCCAATATTATCTACAGATTTGCGTACCATTAAAATAGTAATGAGCTGCAGCTCTGAAAATCGAATTAGTACCATTATGCAATTACACCACAAGCGCACGTTTCTTAGATTATTGGTTAGTTGGTTTTCTAGTGCATTAAGTCCTAGAAATGAGCGCAACTTTGTATCTATCGGTTACTGAACCGATAGATACAAAGTTGCGCTTTGTATCTATCGGTAGTATTGGCTTACTTTCTCTATCATCATTATAATTTCACTTAGATACTACTCGTAGAACAATACAAGTTTTATTATTAACCACACTTCGTCCACGGCTCCGGCCTTGTGGGAATATTCTATACCCTTAGAATAGAAATTTCCAAAAACCCTCGAAATACTTGCTTACACAAATCGAGTTTCGAATTTCCACAAATCCTGTGTCGCGGGGGACTTTACAAACATACCTACAACTAACGGAATCAATGAATACCCAGACTCCAAACAACAATTTATGAATGACAGAAAGTATTGTCTCGTGTGGGGATCGAACTCACAACATTCGGCGCAGTGTCTAGTGGTGAGGCGGCCGCTTAAACCACTACGCCAACCGTGCAGTCAATCATCGCTTGCACGTGCAGCGGAGGGCACGTGGAGACCTCTGACAGTGTCCATGGGGAGTAAGTATCCTTAAATATACAGACGCTGGTCTAAATCACTAGAAAACGGACCCTGGGCTCTCAGGCGACTGTCTTGGGTAGAACCAGGATCACGCTAGGACAATGAGATAAATATTTCATAATAAAAACTAACATCATGGCCGTGGTGACGAATACGGATTGTCACCACGCCATATCATCCCATGGGTGTCGTAAGAGCCGACAGAGGGAGCATATTATGCAGAGAACAGCACTGTAAGAGAAGGAAAACTTGATACAGACACTATACCAACCCGTTTAGCCAGCGTGGTATAGTAGGCCAATTCCTCCTTTCAAAGATGAGGCCCAGTCCAGCAGTGGACTGTTAAAGGCTGATGAATATAAAAAACTAACACCACTGTTGATTTCAGAATGAAATGATTGATTGATTGATTCAAGGACTTGCAATAAAGCAATCTGTATTGCTACAAACTTGTAATATATTATATCTAGGATTTTTTATGAGTAGCAAAAACACTCTCATCAAAAATATAGATAGATCATGCCACGTGAGTATAGATTTCACGATTGATTGATCGTTACACATTAATGTGAGTGTAGTAAATAAATGTGAGTCGATTTGTTATTTTGGTCTACATGTTTACCTATAATTATATACCTATATATATATATATATATATATATATATATATATATATATATATATATATATATATATATATATATATATATATATTAGTAAGTTTTTAATTATTGTTTTTGCTTTGTCGTATGTATATGTAAAGTAAATACTTCTTAATGGTAAATGTTGTCTCACACCTGTTATTAGCTCTTAGGCCAGATAGTTAAGATTTTATTAAAATTTACGTTGTTGTATGTTTCGCCTAAAAGCTGTTGGTATGCCAATATAATTATTAATATATTTATATTGGCGGCTTCGCACGCACATATTTTCAAATTTCCTGTTTTGCCCGATCCCGTGGGAATTTCGGGAAATCCCGTCTTAGTGCACCCCTACGGTGCCCAAGGAACATACATGCTCAATTTCATCTTCTTACGACCAGTAGTTTCGGCTGTAGCGTGTCTGTCAATCAGTCAGTACCGCAAGGATTTTATATATTACTAGATGACGCCAGCAGCTACGCCTGCATTTTTTTTAAATTTACCCGTTTTGGCCGATCCCGTGGGAATTTCGGGAAATCCCTTCTTAGTCTCTCCCTACAGTCAAGGAACATACATGCCAAATTTCAGCTTCCTGCGTCCAATAGTTTCGGCTGTAGCGTGTCTGTCAGTCAGTCAGTAACGCAAGGATTTTATATATTAAGAAGATAAAAAAAATATTTAAAAAACACAGATCGAATAGTCTATTCATGCCATATTTATAATAACATATAATGAAGTTCTCTTTTCTTGCTGTCTGTCTGTTTGGACGTGATATATGTACTCAAAAACTTTTGGACGGATTTTTACAAAGTCTTCTGTAAGTATGTATATTAGAAAACTATAATCTTTTATTAATGCAAAAGGGACTAAAACGGTACATCCATTACTAATATAATTAACTGAGAAGTGTAACGGAGCGGTGGTATGATACAACAATATAGCTGAGTGATTTTTTTATATGTTATACTTTTTCCGTGTGTGTGACAAATCAATAGTTCTTCTTTGTTTCTCTTCTTTCATTTCATTATCGTTTGAGATAAGAGGCAACTCTTACGTTTGCCCATATGTCACGTATGGTGCACGTGCACGTATGGTCAAGCCACATGGCTTGACCGTAAATACCTCAACAACAGTTAGTTGTGTAGAAAAAAATAAGAACAGTCAATACATTTTCATTTGGTACATCCATGCCATGTGACCTAGTAGCAAGCGGCTAAACCACATATTTTGATATTAGCTTATGATATTAATTAGTGCTTGTATTGATTGGCCTTTTATCAGAAAGTTATACATTCATCAAAGTCATTCCTCGTTGAAGGCTTCATCATCATCATCGTTATTTCTAAAATTTAACGTTTTTTCTCTCTTTTCAGGCCACATCTACTAGGACATCAGAATGAATGAGTGTTTTATGGAAATCGGCTTTGAAGCCGAGCTGAACACGAAGGAGAATCCAGAGCTACTTGAGCTGGCAGAAGAGCTCTGCAATGAATACCAATCTACCAGGGCGACAGCCATCACAGAGCTACGGAAAATGATTTTCGGTGAGGAAACTAACATTACTCAGACAGATTATTTACTCTTCTTTTGTATTTTTATGGTGAGGTTTGCAAGGATAGAAGCAAGTGGCGATCTGTTGTCTCTGCCTACCCCGACGGGGAAAGGCGTGAGCATATGTATGTATGTATGTATGTTGTATTTTTATTATTTTCTCTTTTGCTTTCATATAAGACAGATAAGATGTTTTATTTCCTCTCGTTTCAAATTAGATGGAAATATGGACACTTGTCTCTGGTAGACAACACCGGACTGTTACCGATTATTAAGTTTTGTGATCTATAAGGGACTGTGCAAACCGGTATTCTCTCGTTTTCCATAAATTCATTTGCACTAATATTGTTTGCCATAATCATCCCCGATCATAATATTTACTTGCACTATTATCATTTATACTAATAACGTTTGCCTTAACCACTCAACAGTGATAACTTTAATTTGCCATAAAATGACTTTCTATAACAACATATCTCATAATAATTAGTTTCCATAAGTAACACATCTCATAATCGACTCTTGACATAATCAAAATTTAATATACCTAATTATGAAAATAATACATAATATTGTTAGATCGAAATTAATTGTCGTTAACACCCCGACTCAGTGCAATCCGACTCGGATAGGTTAGGTTAGGGTTCTCTTTTGACCCCCCCGTGGGATCTCCACCTTGTCGTGGGGGGGCCTCAGTAACCGTGGATTGGTTACCCGCGGTGAAGCTAAGAGGGATCCAGGAGGGGACGCTCCGCGTGGGCTTGACGGGGCCTGCGCAGGATGCGTCCAACGGTGCGGGTGCGGGGGACAGTTCTGTCTGTCCCTCGCAGTCGGGTGCGGTCGCGGGAGGAGAGGCGTGTCGGTGTTGCGTTGCCGCGCGCCCTATCTCCCGCGACCAAATGGGGGCGCACCATTCGATGCGTCGCGGTGGGGCCGCAGAGGAAGAGGAGATGCAGTATTGCGTTGCCGTCCTCCCTATCCTCTGCGGCCGCTGGGTGTTTTGGCGGCGGAGCCCAACACCTTAATCCGCCGCCAAGGGGGTTTTGTTCGGGGCCCGCCTGACCATCTGGCGGGCCAATACCCGTCGGGGGGTAGCGACGAATGCTTATGCGAATCCCTACCCTCCGACACACGGGTACATGAGACAGTCGAGGTGGTTTTTCGTGGAAACACCACATACTCCGGCTCTCATTTCCCCCAAGAGTCGGAGATCCGAAGGGATTTTCCACCCCGTAAAACAAAAAAAAACAAAAAAAAAAGGGTTCTCTTTTGACCCTTGACGCAAAAATAGGAGCCCTGCGAAGCAGGGCTCCGTCAACTTAGTCCACGTTCTTCACACTAGTTTAATAAACTGAAGTTGAATTAATTATCGTTAACACCCCGACTCAGTGCAATCCGACTCGGATAGGTTAGGTTAGGGTTCTCTTTTGACCCTTAACCTAAAAATAGGAGCCCTGCGAGGCAGGGCTCCATCAACTTAGTCCACATTCTTCACACTAGTTTAATAAACTGAAGTTGTTCAACTTCAGTTTATTCTCTATTTTCTTCTTAGATTATTGAAAACGAAAATTATAGCAAATACATTTATGGATTTAAATTATTATGACACTTGATCGATTATGACCAATGGAATTAGTGAAAGTCATTTTATGTCATTTCACGATTATGACAACTGAAGCGTTATTTCTAATGAAATTATGGCAAATACCAGTATGGCATATGAAATTATGGCATTTTAAATTATGGCAAACATTAGTAAATCGTGCAAACCACGTTTTTTAAACGCGCCGTCGACGCGCGTTTGTAGTGATATAGACGCAATACGCACGCAAGTCAGACAGAGCTTGTAGACCTTTGTAGGATAAAAACGCGCCGTCGACGCGCATTTCTAAAACGCGCGTCGACGGCGCGTTTAAAAAACGTGGTTTGCACAGGCTCTAAGACAACTTTAACAAAATTTTACCGATGCTAATTAACAATTCTCTTTACGCGTTATTTTTTTAAATAAGGTATTCTTTTGAAAATAACGATGATGTAGGTAGTAGTAGGTAAGTAATCAACATAATTATGAAAGTCTAAAAATATATTAAAATAGGAAAAGAAAACTTATTTTTATGTTCAAGAAAAGGCTACTGCTGAACTGATTAGGTACACTATCATTTGGCTGGGTAGGAACAGAAATCAAAAATGCCTCAATAGAAATAATAACGCGATCTCTTGACTACTGAACTATGTGCATTTCAGTTTTGACATTCTAGTCCATCTATTATATTTAGCTAATTAGCAAGTATGCGATAACCTTGGGTCATTGTTACGGCGCTTGTATGAGTTTCTGCACGCGTAGCTGTGATAATTACCTGTTACATATACTCGTAGTGACACAAACAATACCTATAGGTATGACGATAATTTCATCATGGCTATCTTTTATATCTGTTGGCGTACTGTTCAATTATAATTATTACCGGTGACATAATATTAGCTGCAATTTATATTATAATATTATTTCATCATTCGTTATTCTGTAGCCTGAAGATGGTCCATAGTGTGCCAAAACACTTGGTCCACAATTTTATAATTTTTATCGCATTTCTGCGTCTACTTTTTTCGAGCTACGTTCAATTTGTCACTGTTATGATATACTGTAATTTCATTACGCCTAAGACCTGCCATTCGTAACTAATACTATTTTGGAACCGCAAATATACGTAAAAATTTCAGAAAAAAGCTCAGATCGTTTTCCGTATTAAACGGGGCATTATTGTGCTTTACAGAGCAGTTACACTCGGTGTTGAATTTGCCCACATGACAGGATTTGTTAGGTCATGATCAGAGTTCACCGAAATATACGTAAATAAGAAAAAAATCTTCATGTTGGGAAGCTTACTTGCGGGCCCTGATCCCCGAGGCACTTGGTCCAGTACAGCAGGAAAGTAAATCCCGGGCTCTGCGCCGATGGCCTTGTATCGCAACCGGGACGGACAATGAAGATGATGATGAATTTACTTGTATATACCGTTACAATTAAATATAAATAAATTACGGTGCACGGTGCTTCTCTTTAGTGATCTCTACATAAACCCTAAAATTCCTGCTTTTGTTATTTTACGTAGACATTACAAATATAAAAGAGAAAAATACACATAAACATTTGTAAAAATTATCCACGAATCATTCATTTTCACGTGAGTCTAGAAACAATGGACTAAAAACACGACATGCGCGACAGTTGTATTCTCAATGGAGAGCATCCAATAGGTACAATGTCAGTCATTGTAACGATGATTGATACGCAGACTAGTTGGACGTGCAGGGTGTATATTGTGTCAGTAGTAAATGACAAATACATATGTCTTTGGTCTGTTTGATAAGTAGGTACTACTCACGACGCAACAAGATGACAAAGACAGAGGGACTTGTCCACTTTGCGGTAGCTGCACACTACTGATAACTTCTATCGTATAACAGTATTATATTATCTGTGCCCTGGGTTAATGTAATACGGCATTTTTCTATTTAAAATAAATTATGCTAGAACAGAAAATATTCTCGCAAGTATGGAAGAAAACCTAATGAGGTTATAACGCGGAAATATTACAATTTTCATGGAAATATTTTGTTGCGACGATATTAACATGATATTATTATGGTAAGGCGGAACTTATGACTTTACTAGAGGACGCCAGCAGCTACGCCTGCATTTTTTTTAATTTACCCGTTTTGGTCGATCCCGTGGGAATTTCGGGAAAACCCTTCTTAGTGCACCCCTACGGTCCCCAAGAAATGTACATGCCAAATTTCAGCTTCCTGCGCCCAATAGTTTCGGCTGTAGAGTGTCTGTCAGTCAGTCAGTAACGCAAGGATTTTATATATTAAGATAAAGGAAATAAAGCCGCTTTGTTTTGGTACGAGCGTCTCCTATTTATTAGACAAAATACCTATTTAAAATTTCACAGACGGCGTAGTGGTTTAAGTGGCCGCACTGCCGCTTAGCAGTTACACAAGGCGACAACGAACTCCACTGTTATCATCATTGCACCCAGACAGATGGCAATACAAATGCTTCCAGTTCCACTCTGTCTTGTGAACGCATAAATTGCGCTCAACTTTGCCAAAAGTTATACTGGTATCCTATTAAGGAAACTCATCTTTGGTCTTGATCTCTTGATAGGACATCAGCGTCTGAGTGTTATCCCGGTTCCATCCAAGACTTACACGCCTTGGAGCCCAATGTCCGCTTACTGGTCTAACCAAATATGACAGAATCAGGCTGTAGTCTTTTAACGTATATGTACATTCATTAAAATTATTAAACGTATCAATAATATGTCTGACAAAGTGTACTTCAATAAAATTAAATCATTCGCCGTATCAATCAAACGCGTATTGAAACATAATTAAAAGCTATTTATTACAAGCTATCAACTTTTATGGCACATAATAAGATCTTTCCCTAAATAGTTCTTCGAACCGTTTTAACTAGCTCGCGTTTAAGATCAAAACACGTTGATTTACGTCATTAGAATACGAGATTGGTTGAAAAAAATATATCCTCCCCCCCCGTGGGATCTCCACCTTGTCGTGGTGGGGGGGCACAGTAACCGTGGATTGGTCACCCGCGGTGAAGCTAAGAGGGATCCAGGAGGGGACGCTCCGCGTGAGTTTGACGGAAGCCTGCGCAGGATGCGTCCAAAGGGGCGGGTGCGAGGGACAGTTCTTCTGTCCCTCGCAGTCGGGTGCGGTCGCGGTGGGAGAGGCGTGTCGGTGTTGCGTTGCTGCGCGCCCTATCTCCCGCGACCAAATGGAGGCGCACCATGGTTGCGTCGCGGTGGGGCCGCAGAGGAAGAGGAGATGCGGTATTGCGTTGCCGTCCTCCCTATCCTCTGCGGCCGCTGAGTGTTTTGGCGGCAGAGCCCAACACCTTCATCCGCCGCTAAGGGGGTTTTGTTCGGGGCCCGCCTGACCATCTGGCGGGCCAATACCCGTCGGGGGGTAGCGAGGAATGCTTCAGCGATACCCGACCCTCCGACACACGGGTACGTGAGGAACACGGGTTGGTTTTTAGTCAGTAAGAGTCTGACAGTCCCCTTTGTCCTTCCCCCAGGGCGGAAGGACTCCATAATGTGAAATATGTGAGTACCTACTTAACTAGCGCAGTAAAACACACGACCGTTCTTTACTCGCTTTATTATAAGACTGGCGATACAGTAAACACTTATGACTACATACGTTACACCTCCACCCTTATTTACTGTCTAACTTAATTTATGAGTATAATGAACTTAGCTGATGATTATATCTATCTAGAAATATTTTAATGAGTATACAATAATGTTATTTAATCATATTTTATATATTACATATATACTTGTTGATATCTTAATTTATTAGCTTAATGTCTATTATTGTAACCTTAAGAACTACACAGTTATTACATCGATATATAATCTACTTCCTCAAAACCATACCTACGTACAGGTTTTATTACTCTTTTGGGACGGTTCACCGATAATGGTACAGACGTTGCGACATTTTCATAACCCATTGCCTCCCTACAAGGGCCAGATTCCTGTGCATTGGACTCTGGTAAACTAGACGACACGTTTTGTTCGCCAACTCCTGCATCCCTTGTCTGGTCAGCGTCCGAATTCTCCACAGGGGATCTAGTATCCGGTAATGAACTCATTTCATCTACAGATGATACTCCGTAACTATTTCTTCTTTTTTTTATTTGGTTGACGTGTCTTTTTATGAAGGGACCACCGTCCTTGCCTACCATGTTTCGAGACCCTACTCTCTCTGTAATAATGCCATCGGACCACTTTTCTCCTGTATAGTTGCGAGCCCACACCGAGTCACCTACCTTGAACTGTCTATCGGTCCCACCTGCATTACCCACTTGCTTACGCTGCGCCTCGTTTACTCTATCTTCTACCTGCCTATCTTCCCCTAGTAATTCTAACCTAGTTCTTAATTTTCTACGCTGTAATAACATAGCTGGTGTTTCGCCAGTGGAACTATGTTCTACATTTCTGTACATCATAAGGTATGTTTGTAATGCTTCATCTAAATCAACCCCGTCCCGTATTGATTTTTTTATAGCTCGTTTACAAAGTTTAACAGCATTTTCCGCTGCTCCATTAGAGGCAGGGTGATACACCGGTGTAAATGTTATACTTATTCCGTTATTACTCATAAATTCCTTATATTCACTACTTGAAAATGGTGGACCATTGTCTGATACTATCTCTTTGGGTAAGCCGAAGCGTGCAAAGGTAGTACGAAGCACCTTCACGACGGCACTAGCCGTGGTTCGTGGCATTAAAAATACTTCTAACCATTTACTTGTAGAATCTATAATTACTAAAAATGTTTTGCCTTGAAATGGTCCCAAAAAATCTATATGCAAGCGCGACCATGGTTCTGTGATATGAGGCCACGGCTACGGTGGTGCCTTTGGGGGTGCTGCTCCTTCCAGGCAACACGTAACACATCTCTGACAAGTCTTTTCAATATCCTGATCGATACCTGGCCACCACACAATACTACGCGCAAGACTTTTCATTTTTACTATACCAAAATGACCTACATGCAATTCTCGTAGTATAGGTTCCCTTAACATACTTAGTACTACTAAACGATAACCCCATACTACGCATCCTCGGTCTAAGTATAGCTCATTGCGTCTTATAAAATATGCTTTTAAATCATTCTCATTACACACGTTAGGCCATCCCGTCTTTATGAAATGTATCACTTTAGTTAAAATGCTATCTTTAGAAGTACTTTGTCCCATGTTTTCCCTCGTTATTGGTAAAAAGTGCTGAATGAAATTTAAATAAGTACATTCCTCATTCACCTGTTTTTCTTTGCCTACGGGTAAACGGGACAAGGCATCTGCGGCGTTTCTATGACTACGCACATATTCTATGGTATAATCGTACCCGGCTAAAATTATTGCCCAGCGTTGCATCCTACTAGCTGCCACAACGGGTATTCCTGTTTTATCACCAAAAATAGTTACTAATGGCTTGTGATCTGTCCTTAATATAAATTTTCGCCCGTATAGATATTGGTGAAATTTACGTAGACCATAAATGATAGCTAAAGCTTCACGTTCAATTTGAGAGTATGCTCTTTCGGCTGAATTGAGTACACGCGACGCGTAAGCCACAGGTCGCTCATCTCCTTTCGGGCAGATGTGTGAGATGACAGCGCCAATGCCTACACTACTCGCGTCAGTCGTTAATACTAGCGGCAACTCAGCAGCATAGTGAGCTAGCACTTTGCTAGATACTAACAGATGCTTTACTTTATTAAATGCTTGCTCGCAATCTGCATTCCATTCATATCTGACATCCTTCTTCAACAATCTATATAAAGGCTCCAGAATAGTACTAATATTTGGCACAAATTTGGAATAATACATCAGTAACCCTAAAAACGAACGTAATTCCATAATATTTGTAGGTATAGGTGCTCGTTTAATTGCATCTACTTTTTCTGGGCATCATAATCACAAAGCTAAGTAAGTGACGCTATCCGCGAAAAACGTACATTTTTCTTTCTTAATTCTCAAACCATACTTTTGTAATCGGTCAAAAACCTGATGTAATGTATTTAAATGCGTAGGTGTATCTATTCCAGTTACAATAATGTCGTCTAAAAAGACGCCTACTTGTGGCATGTCGCTAAAAAGCTGTTCTAGTTTACGTTGAAAAATACCTGGACTGGAAGCTAACCCATAAATTAATCTGTTATACATAAATAAACCCTTGTGTGTGTTTATAACTGTGTACTTTTTGGACTCATCTAACTCAAATTGTGCGTACGCCTGTGACAAGTCTAACTTTGTGAATTTTTCCCCACCGTGTAATTTTGTAAGCAAATCTTCTACTTTAGGAAAAGGATAGTGGTCCACCTCTAAGCACTTATTCAATGTAATTTTGAAATCTGCACATACTCGAATGGTACCATCTTTTTTCATTACCGGTACTATAGGTGTAGCCCAGTCCGATGTGGAGACCGGCGTGATGATTCCGTCTCGCACCATCTCATCGAGTGCACGTTCAACTGGCTCCCGCAGGGCATAGACGAGTGGTCGCGCGCGCAGGAACATAGGCCGCGCTCCCTCCTGCAAGCGAAATCCTACTTGTCCGCCAGTGAACCGCCCCAAGCCATTCTTGAAGACGTCAGAGTACCTGGAACTGAATTCCCTTACATCAAAAACATTGTTACAATTATTTATTTTATGTACATTGCATGTTGGTATGCCTATACCTAACTCATTGAGCCAACATCTTCCTAATAAATAAGCTTTTCCACTTTTTATCACGTACAAGTCTAACACTTTTGTTATGGTTTGAAATTTTACCTTGACCTCAATCTTTCCCACAGGTGTCACTACTTCGCCTGTATAGTATCGTAATTTTAAATTACTCGGTTGTAGTTTACAATGAACAAAGAGCTTTCTATAACAGTCATAACTTATACACGATATAGCACTGCCGGTGTCGATCTCCATGTTTAGTAAACAATTCTCAACATAAACATTTACAGTGTATGGTCCAAGTAAGTGTGATTGTGGTGTGTTTGTACTTAAAGAATAATTATTATAATATTTTACCTCGTCACTGTCACAGCCGTCATTACCCTCATTTTCGTGTATATTATGTAAAGATGTACTTTTTTGTAATTTAGGGCACATCCGTTTTAGATGTCCATCCTTGTTGCACACCCTACATACATACAATTTGAACTTGCACGTGTTTTCTTCGTGATTGCCGCCACATGCGCGACATTTGTGAATTGCGGTTGTCCCGTTTTGCCGACTGGTATTCGCCTGAAATTTACCGCTTCCCGCTCCGCTTTGACCGCTTGTACCACCGCCGCTCCCGCCAGCTTGAGTACGCGGCACTTGTGTGTTAACCCTCTGGCCTTTTTTTCTTTGTCCTAAGAAATTTAGAGTGCCAACATTTGGTTCTTTGTTACCAGTGATTCTGCCCCTGGTACAATCCTCTACTAATGCCGCATTTGTCTCTGCCGCTTCCATGGACATAGCTAACGTAAAGGCTTTGTCAAATGATATCGAGTCCTCTTCGGTAAACAATCTCTGGCGTATATCTTCATTAGACAAGCCGCATACGAACTGATCACGTAGGTTTTCTGCTAAGTCTCGAAAACCGCAGTTTTTACTTAGCTTCTTGAGCTCCGCTATATACACAGCTACGGTTTCTTCTTTTTCTTGAATCCGTTGGCGAAATTTAAACCTCTCAGCTAATTGACTTGGTTTCGGGTTCAAGTGCAACTTCATCAATGTCACTAGCTCATCATATGTCTTCTTAGCTGGTTTTTCGGGTGTACATAAATTTGTCATGAGCTCATAAGCTTCACTCCCTATCACTGTGATCAAGGTAGCCACCTGTAACTCCGTTTTTACTTGATTTGCCACGAAATATTGTTCCAGTCGGTCAATATACGCCTCCCAATTGTCCTTTTCTAGTTCAAACGGTCCTACTTTGCCGATGGTCATTTTATAAATTTTTACTTTATAGTCCCTTAAATATCAACAAAAACAATTTTAAGTACGCGTGAAATCTTTGAGTCCTCGTCGCCACTGTGAAATATGTGAGTACCTACTTAACTAGCGCAGTAAAACACACGACCGTTCTTTACTCGCTTTATTATAAGACTGGCGATACAGTAAACACTTATGACTACATACGTTACACATGAGGATTTTCCAACCCGACACCAAAAAAAAAGGGGTGTAAATATAGAGCTAAAAATATTCCAAGAATACCAAATTACGTCGATTAAAGGCTAACCAAATTGGAATAATTTAGTCCTAAAAAGATTCCAAGAATAACACAAACTGGTTTCGTGCGTAAACGGAAATGCCTTACAGACGCAGCGGGGTCACGGTAAAAAAGACTCCTTATAGAGTAAGCGCGATTTGAGACTTCACCGCCACGGGACATGTAGAGCATTATAGGGCCACAATGCTCTACGGTAGATGCATACAAACCTCCTATGATTTAATTGAATGTATGCGCATAAACCACATATACTCATTGTAACAAACCAACAATAGGTACTTGTATAATTCTGAATAAGCATAGCTTAAAGAGACGAATTATGAGCCGGTAATTTGGGCTTACCCTGTGAAAATGAAAGTGTAGAAAGAGCTACGAGTATTCATCTATCTACAAAAATACTGTGTCTTGGGTTTATCAGGCTAATAAAACAAAAGAAGGACAAAGACATCAGAAAAAATTAAGGGCCCGTGAGCATATTCTGCGTAGATAGTAACACCAATAGTAAAAAAATGTTCAGGCACTAAATAACTTTAAATTCAAGACAAAGACAAATTTCATCTCAGGCAACCATGACCACAGTGCCTGTAAAGAAATCGAAACCTCGGCTACTAATAATAAAAAAATTAGTTTCAAGATCATTAGTAATAATTAAAAATGTATTTCTAGATCATTAGGTTTAAATGTAGTATCTCTAAACTTAATAAATCGGAGAATGTGTAAACTACTGATTTTCTGTAAATCGCGATATAAGTACTTTTCTCCGTATTCTTTGTATTGTTTTATATGGTTTTTACCTATGAAATTGCCGTTTTTTACTAAATAAATTAAGTGTATTTTTCATTCTATATTTTTTACTTCTATTAATCAAAGTAATCACCCATGCAATCAATGCATCTTTGCCAGAAAAATATAAACAAATGACGATTTTAGAAAAAAGAATTCCATGTATTTAAAATAAAATTAATTTGAAATCAGAAATATAAGCCAAAAAAAATATATTTTGATTTCAAATGGCCAGTAAGGTAGAACGGCAATTTCATATGTAGATCCCGTGACCCCGCCATTCAATGGGATCGGATTGAGGAACACCATGGTGGTTTTAGTGGGTCGTCCCGGCGCTTCTCGTCGGGGAGTCACCACACTCTCCCTAGACTAAGCCCCTTTAGGGGCCCTGCCTGGGGCTGGGCCCCTAAAGGGGCTTAGTCTAGGGGTCAGCCCGTAAATTGTTTGGTGGAAACCATGAGTCAAAAAAAAAAGGTAAAGACCTATTACAGAAATAATAATCATGATATAATTTTCATTTGTGCCGTTTTTGATTACCATTTAGGTAAAGGTTGATATTTTGCTTAGTTAATTTAATTTTTTTAAATTTATTTTGTCAATGCTTCTGTTATCGTCGTCTTCTTATAAAAACCCTCTGCCTACTACGCCAAGGATTAATAGATCTGAGTGTTTAAAATAATTAGTTTTATATTAAACTAGAGGAGGCCAGCAGTTACGCCTGCATTTTTTTTTCAATTTACCCGATTTGGCCGATCCCGTGGGTATTTCGGGAAATCCCTTCTTAGGTACATACATGCCAAATTTCAGCTTCCTGTGCCCAATAGTTTCGGCTGTAGCGTGTCTGTCAGTCAGTAACGCAAGGATTTTATATATTAAGATGACTGCACGGTTGGCGTAGTGGTTTAGGCGACCGCCTCGCTGCTGGTCACTGCGCCGAGTGTTGTGGGTTCGATCCCCGCACGAGACAACACTTTGTGTGAATTGTTTCGAGTCTGGGTGTTCATTGCGTCCGTTAGTTGTATGTTTGTAAAGTCCCCCGCGACACAGGGTTTAGTCCTGATGCGGGAGTTGTCTTAAAAAAAAAACTCTAAACGATAATGTTTGTTTCAGATCGCGAGGAATGCTTCCCCTTCAGAACAGACGACGAGTTCTTGTTAAGGTTTCTACGAGCGAGGAACTTCATCGTGCCCAAAGCTCACAAACTGGTTAGTCCCTCTATAGTCTATATGATGTTACAAAATTATTGACTAATTAGAGAAAACCAAAACATGTCAAAGCCAAAATTCTTTATTCAGTTAGGTCACAATGTGACGCTTATGAACGTAAAATGTATAAAATAATTTCTTAACGATTCTACAGTTACATACATATACATACATATACTCACGCCTTTTTCCCGTCGGGGTAGGCAGAGACAACAGAACGCCATTTGCTTCTATCCTTACAAACCCCACGCGCTTCCCCTACACTCATTACCCCTTTCCTAATGCTCGCCGGTTCGGTACCCGACGATACCCAACTTTGGACCTTGCCGATTTTAGGACGTCCCGTAATTTGGTCGAGGATTGTCCGCACTGCCTTAGCTCCTGTTTTTTTTATAGGCGACATACCTAAAAAATCCGTGCTAACTCGAGAGTTAGCACGGATTTTTTAGGTAGCGTTTTGTAGCTCAGCACTACTCGTAGTGCTGAGCTAGTGCCTATGTTTTTGTACATTGTTCTTAGTTGAGTTTTAGGTGTCACCCCTGTTTTGGATGGGTGGCACCCCAAAAAGGGTGGCACCCGGGGCGGACCGGCCCCGCCGACCCCCGCTTCCTACGCCACTGAATGTCCGACGAGGTCTGCCGCGACCGATTTGTCCACACACATTTACATGATGGAAAAAAGGTGTAAAACGACCTATTCGAATTAAAACACAATAGGGACGTTTAACATTTGCATGTCAGTTGTAGTTAAATACAGTGATACTCTTGCTTTATTTACCATCATTTCTAGACCGTAATTCAGCAAATAATTAGGCACCAAAATAGTAGACTTTATAAGTTTGGATCAAACGCCCAGTCCAGCAACGCAAATTAAATGCATTTATTAATAAGTATAATGTTTCATATTATACACACTCCGTTTTAAATGCTTCAGAGGACAGGTAAAACTGACGACCCCGGCCCTTGTCTCAGAGCAAGAATCGTTAGGCCATGTCAGAACATTCGGGCAGTCTATAAGCTCTGACACCGCAGATGGCAAGACACATGGAAAAGGAGTACTAGACTATTATTATACGATTATCACTGATAAAAAAGTAACGATAGCCCAGTGGTGTATGTAACAGACTGCCGAGACGATGGTCTCAGGTTCGATCCCCAGTTACCCCGGGCACACAGCTCTGACTTTTCAAAGTTATGTGTGTATTAAAAATGTTAAATACCTTTCGCTTAACACATAGTTAAGCAAACGTAATTAACATTTTTAATACACACGGTAGACGGCCCGGTAGACGGCTAGGCTCGCCCCCTATTACATTGAGACCGAAACGTATCTGGCGAAGTGAGGTAGTGTAATACATCTACCTAGTGTAATATGCCTACCCCTTCGAGGATAAAGGCATGAAATTATGTTATGTGGTATCAATTTATCATCACTTATATTTTTGTCCACAGCTGGTCCGCTACTGCGACTTCAGAGAGCAGCACAAAAACCTTTACGACGGCGTGGACCTATGGGGTCTTGGCAGAGTGAACAAAGCGTACGGGGGCACCATGTTCGACCATCCAGACACTGGACGAGTCTCTCTGTTTCAATTTGGTAAGCACAACACGTTTCTTTCCTGCAAACAAGTCTCCTGCACAAAGCCGAAAAGGATTTTCTTAGTGCACATTTAGGAGTATCGGGGAGGCCTTTATTGTCTTTTAATAGTCAACTTAACTAAAAGGATTAAAATTATATCTTCTGTCGCCTGCCAGCCAGTGTAGTCCACCAAGCGTTAACAGAAAACCCTTTTTGTTAAAGAATTTTGTTTCCTTAAGCTTTTAATACTTTTATGCATTGCTTCTTAATTTTAGGATTTTATAAGCATTCAAACAGCACAAAAAATACCCAGACTTGCGACAACCATTTGTGGATCATACAAAGCGTCCCCTGTGAAGACCTGTGAGGATCCACAGCTCTCAGTCCAGCTTAAAATGTTAGGCTCTAGACAGACGGACCGCATATCAACTGCAGTCCAACCGCAAATTGCAGTTCGGATGCAGTTTTAGTGCAGGTGACACGACTGCAATAGAACTGCAAACCAAACGTGCAGTCCGATTGCAGTTCAATTGCAGTCGGCGTGCGATCGTGTGAACTGTACACCGACTTGTTTTGGATTTTGGTTAAATTCCAGTTGAATTGCAGTCCGTCTGTCTAGAGCTAGATAGATACTAAGTACGTATGGCGTAGTCATAAAAGAGTAGTTAGCAAACTGGCTTTATTGGTGTTTATTTAACTTTGTGTTTTTTTTTTCTTTGGACGCAGCTGAACAGATATATGGTATGTTGTTCTGCGCCATACCTAAGGTGAGAGGCAATCAGTCAAAATAAATGTTAGATTAGTTGGATGCTTTTGTTTGGATCTGAAAAGTAAGCTGAATAGAGTTAGTTGTAGTAAACCCGTAGGTTGTATTATGTGGGTGTGTATTTTTTAATTTATTTACTACTACGTCTGTATCCCCGAAGGAGTAGTCAGAGGTGTAATATTACACCCACATTTCGCCATGAATTCTTAGGTCCCACGTAATAGGGGGCGAGCCTATTACCGTACCGGGCACATAACCAGACTCCGTGCTGCTACTGAGAATTCGGAAAAACCCGAGACGAAAAAATCGAAAACGAAACCCCCTAATCCCACGCGCACATTTATGCCGCGAGACCAACGAGGGTGTGTATTATGTCATTGAAATCTATCGATGCAGCAAACTGCTACCAATAAGTAATAAATTACATGATGAATAGATTTTTTGAAGGATGCCAATACGTATCACGGGGGGAACGATGAGTAAATCTTATTAGTCACGTATTGCAAGTACTCATATTCATGGCAATTATATTAATTCTTACTCATTAGCCGGTTCCATATTGTGTTCGAAATATATTAATCATCACAAACCCGGTCGGGTACAGCAGAAAAACAGTGTCAGAAAAAGACAAATTATTAATAAATATTTACCTTTTAGTCATATTAAGTTACCTATCATATTTTATTTTCTAATTATATTTCATTTTCCTGGCGGTATTATGAAAGAGCAAATGCTAATAATAGGAAAAGAAGAAGAATATAATAATGAAATCTAAATATGTTACAGGCATGTGGGATCCGAACGAGTTCTCAGTAGAGGAATTAGTGCGAGCTGGAATGGCGATCACGGAGATTGGTGTGCGGCAGCCGAAGCTGCAGGTGATGGGAGGCACCGTCATCGTGGACCTGGAGGGCATCTCCCTGAGGCACGTGGCGGCCCTGACGCCCACCGTCGCCTACCAGATGGTCTGCTTGATGGGAGTAAGTTGCTATAATCAAATGTTTTGCTTTTCATGTAATAGGCGGCAAACAAGCAAGTTATTCGCTTGATAGTCACCGATTACCACCGCCCATGGAGACTCATCACCTTTTGGGTTGATAAAAGTAATAGGAGGAGTTGGGTAAGGTAGAAGGGAAGGGGAAATGGTCTGCTCGCACTCTTTTTCTTTCTTTTTTTAAACAACTCCCGCATTAGGACTAAATCCTGTGTCGCGGAGGACTTTACAAACATACAGCTAACAGACACAATGAACACCCAGACTCGAAACAACTATTTGTGAATTACACAAAGTGTTGCCTCGTGTGGAAATCAAACCCACAACTCGACGCAGTGTCAAAACGCTTAAACCACTACGCAAACCGTGCAGTCAAACTCTCACCGAACGAAACACAACAGTATAGATTCCAATATTCTGTTACTTTACGTCGAACTTCTGTGAGAGTGTAGTACTGCCCCGGTCAAGCCAGTCCATTCATTAATGTGATACTGTATAGTAACAAAGAAAGTCCTTTTGTATTGGATTTTGGTGCCGATTGCAGCCGCGCGCGTTTTCCGCACGAAATGACTGAGATCGACGCGTAGCTGCGATTTGTCGTGATGGCCGAAAATTCATCTTTAACACCTCGAACTAAATAACATTTTCGTAAAAATTATCGATTTCGTATTTCAATTCTTCAGTCGTTCCTTTTGGGCTGTTGTATAAACCCCCGAGGGGTGCGACAAACATTATTAAAATCAAACGCAGTCGTAGCTTTCGTGGAGTATAACTGCAATATAAACTTATAATGTGTTATTTCCAGCTCGCCGTACCAGTGCGGTTAAGATCGTGCCACCTCGTGAATTACTCTTGGATCCTGAACACATTCTTCTACCTCTTCAAGAGGTTCATCCCTCAGAGTGCCTGGGGATCCATCCACTTCCACGGCTACGACCTCAAGTCTCTCCAGCAACACATATCTTTAGAATGTCTACCACCAAAGTACGGAGGCACCTGTAAGACAACTGCGAGTTTTGGCGTCTGGTTAAAGAAGATTAAAAAGTACAGGGATGAACAATTTGATAAGGAAATGAAGAATTTAGGTTATGTTATAAAAGAGTGATATTTAGAACTGTTTAGTCAACTGATAAGTATACTCTGGTCTTATGTGTTTGTAAATAAAGGGTTAAGTCAATTTATGATAGTCTTTGATGACTGAGACTTGTAAGTATATTGTATGTGAGGAAAAAATAATGGTTTCTTATAATGATAAAAATTAAGTGATAAAAATGTTTAATAAGTCATTATTTGTGCAACATTTTTGAAATTAATATAACATACATACATACATAGACTCACGCCTGTTTCCCCGAAGGGGTAGGCAGAGGCATATTAAACGCCCACTTTTCGCCAGTGTTTTGATCCCACGTAATAGTTGGCGAGCCTATTGCCGCTTATCGGGATATTTTGTTTGCCAGAGCCTCGTCCGCTGATCGGCAGGTGCACCACTTGCAGGTGAGGTTGGCTTGGAACGCTAAGTTCTTGGTGGGAACCCTATGCACCCTATTTTTTTTTTAATTAATATAATATATAGTTACCGTCCGCAAATCCGGCCTTCTTTAATCGATTTGATAAAGTCTCTGTATACAGGACACAAAATTTATCGATGCTAAGCTATAAATAATTGATGGTTAAGCTTAGCTAATGGTTTAGCTAAACGCTCAATTAAACTAACTAACACATCATACTTTCATCAGTTCTCTACTTGTGATGTTATGTATCTAGTCTTGAATTAGGAATGTGAATTTATAATGTTTTATTTGCAAGTGTCATAGAAAGCTCTTGCGTTTTTGAAAATATGTAAAGAATAATACAAGATAAGGCATCGTATTATGTGCTCAATGTAATTTAAACTGTGTATAGTTTGTAAATATTTGGTTAGGGTGCAGTTATTTTATAGCAAGAACATATTTTGTCACGTTCTATCAAGAGATCAGGATCCGAATGGCGCATATATTGCGTGATTAATAATAATTTATGTATCTATTATTATCTTGGCAATATGAAGATAACGTACGTCAAATCAAGCCTTGTAAATGAAATACACACTTTGATTAAAATAAATGGACATATTATGTGCCTACATTACGGTTGTTTCTTTTTTGTGTTTTACTTAATTACCCATTATTTCATTAATATAAACCTGACAAATCATTGATTAAGTTGAAGCTAGAAGGCATAGCCGGTACATTAGTGACAACTTATCTACATCCATAATTATACAAAGCAAATATTCGTTTTAGTGAGAGAATATCTTTGGATAATTGATTTCGGAGGTAAGACGACAGTCGCTCTGTAGAAATACTTATAATTATTATGTCATATCTGGTTAGACTAGTAAGCGTACCCCGGGCTTGAAAGTGTTAGTCTGGTATGTAATTGCGATAACGCTAAGACGATAATGTAAAGAATTGATATTAGGCAGTAAAAGAAAGATATACATATTAGTTTCTTTGTTAATAATTACCCTACTAGCGTTACAATTGAAATTCCCTTTCAGACCCAGGTATTATTCGTGTAAGGGTGTGAACCTATGACATGACATAACCATACAGACAACTTTAAGTTGCCTCCAAAGCATGGTAGACCTCTAATAATGTTATATTATTAATAAAATAGCCTCACTTATTATCCATATTTCATAATATTACGTAGAGAAAGTCGTAGACAATATCTTCTTAAATAACAATTTTAACCAAACTTTGTTATCTTAGCTTAGGGGCTTGATAGCAGTCCTTGTGTCTTGTGTAGTCATCTGCGTTCTACAATCAAATTATCTAGCTCGCCGCCGCTTCGCTAATTTTCTTTGATCCATTAAGAAGCAGCTGTCTGAAATGTATTAAATTTAAAATTTATTGGATTATTTCACTGCCAAGTCAAGGGTGTAATAATCAGAATTATCAAGACGTGTAACTTGTCGTAAAGTACGCGCCTTACTTAAGATTGCTAATGTTGCAATGCTGTTTTGGTTGGTAAAGAAACCTTTATTCACTTTAAGGTGTTTAGTGGAGAGACCGACAGACTGCTACGCAGAGGGTCCGGGTTGGAATCTGGAATCAATGATTTTTAGGAGTTATGTACGTATTAAATTGTCAATTATCGCTTGTTAAACAGTGAAGGAAAATATCGTGAGGATACCTGCATGTCTGAGAGTTCTCCATAATGTTCTCGAAAGACATGTGAAGTCTGCCAACCCGCACTAGGCCAGCGTGGTGGACTATGGCCTTACCCTTCTCATAGTGAGAAGAGGCCCGTGCCCAGCACACAGGGACAGTTTATGTATAGGGTTGATGATGATTATCTAATTCAATTTAGGTGACGTATCATTTGCCAGGGGTGCATTCACCCTTATACAGTTGAAGTTGAAGCTTTGTTTTATGCGCCACCTGAAATTTTAGTAGAGCGTAAAATTCTCCGGTTTCGTCTCAGTTTATAAGCAATGAACGGAGCAGAAGGTGTTTCAATGTTTTCATGATTCCGCAAAGGCTTTGTCTCCTAAACGAGGTACCAAATGTTTTATCTTGCGACTCGTAAACGTTTATTAAAAAAAGGGTCAGGATGTTTTGGTGGTTGGGTGATACTTAACTTGTATGTTTATGACAAAGTACAGGTAGTGCTGGGATAAGTATTGTTTTTTTTTACAACCTTTTAATTTCTTGTCCTGTTTTACCGCTCCTAGTGTCTGTAACGAAATCTTGCTTGATACATTTGACCCACTTTGCAGTTTTCTGTTGAGGTGAAAAGTTGTGTGCATGTGTTTATCTCGTGATAATGCATGATTATCATGTCATGAAGCTGATCTGATGATGAAGCTAGAAGATGGCCATGGAGGAAACCTATCAAGTTTGGTTTCATTTGATTCGTATTGTCGAAAACTTTGATTTTAGGTTTATATTTAGCGCAAATAAAATCTTGTTATTAAAAGTATTTTACTTTAAATTATTTCTTGTTTTAAATTGATGCTTTAGGATTACCGTAAAATGTTAGTTTCCCGTATATAAAAAGGTACTCTGTGATGTTAGTTTTTTTTTTTTTTTTATTAAAAACACCTGTCAAATTGACCTCACTGCCTGATGGTAAGCTGACAGTGAAGTCCTATTGTCAAGGCCACCATCCCAAATTGCTGGTTAAGCAATGTGACATGGCGGCCCTCACTTTGACGGCCTTGAGAGATGCTTTTTCACGCCCCGCTTAAAGGACCCAGGATCAAGGGAGGAAGGAAACACGTGAGCTGGCAGTGAGTTCCACATTTTTATGGTACGGCAAAGATAAGATGTACCGAACCTTTTCGTACGTGTCGGTATCTGATCTACCGTGTAAGGGTGGCACCTTAACCCGGCACGTGTTTTTCGGGATAGGAAAGGAGAGGGTGGGATGAGTTGAAAGAGTTCTTCTGATCACTCACCGTGATACAATCGGTAAAAGACAGCCATTGAGGCTACGTCCCTGCGTAATCGCAGAGATTCAAGGGTCTTAGTAGCCTCAAGGTCACCTGATACGGACAGCACGCCGTTGCAACCTATCAAGGGCATCTAGCAGGTACTAAGCGGAGCCGTTCCAGAGATGACAGCAGTATTCCACGCAGGAGCGAACCTGAGTCTTGTATAATAGAGACAGCTGCTCCGGCGTGAAAAACCTCCTCACTCTGTTCAGGACTCCGAGTTTTCGAGATGCCAATTTAATGACACCCTCGATGTAGTTTCTCTGGTTGAGATTGCGACGTATGTCTATACGAAGTATATTTAGACTGTCCTGTATCGGTAGTGGAGTGTCCAGAAGAGAAGGTTGGGGAAGGAATGGAGATAACTTTGCTGAAAATGCGCACACCTGTGTCTTCTTGGCGTTGAACTTGACCATGTTTTCAGCACCCCAATTCGAGATGCTGTTCAAAACGTGGTCAAGCTCAGCGACAAGTTTTCGCCTATTTGCCTCAATGTCGGCCTGCTTAGCCGCAGGATGGCCGAGATACCGCCCATGCACGGTACTGTCATCTGCATAGCGATGTATACTCCCAAAAGTGAGCATATCATTGATATGCAGAAGAAAAAGTGTGGGCGATAAGACGGATCCCTGGGGCACACCAGCATTTACCTGCATAAACTTAGAATTTTGACCATCGCAAATAACTCGAACACGTCGTTCATGCAGGAAGCTAGCAATCCAGTTGCACAATCGAGGTGGCAAGCCGTAAGCCGGAAGCTTGGACAGAAGCGCACGATGCCAAACTCTATCGAAGGCTTTGGAGATGTCGAGGCCGATAGCCAACGACTCCCATTGCCTGTCCATAGCCTCACCCCAAAGGTGAGTGACATACGCTAGAAGATCGCCCGTTGATCGTTTCGGTCTGAAGACATATTATCGATCATTGATAAGAGAGCGATCTTCTAGGTAGCGAACGAGTTGGGTGTTGATTACCCGTTCGAATATCTTGCAGAGAATAGGGGTGATGGCTATGGGTCGATAGTTAACTGGATCAGAACGATCCCCCTTTTTGGGAATCGGTTGTACGTTCGCCTCCTTCCAAGCCTGCGGCACGACGCCAGAGGAATAAGACAGGCGATACAGGCGTGTGAGCGTTGGAGACAACTCGGCTGCACATTTCTTAAGAACAACCGCTGGGATACCGTCGGGACCACTGGATTTCCGGACATCGAGAGACCGCAGTATCGCGCGAACATCGCATTGCCTGATGCGAACATCAGGCATGGAGTGGCCGCAGTGGTTTATAGATGGCGGCTGCGAACCACGGTCATCGATTCGGGAGTTGGCCGCAAAGAGATTGACAAGCAAGTCAGCTTTCTCTTGTGGCCCATGAGCCAGTGATCCATTAGAGCATTGCAACGGTGGCAGCGAAGACTGGCAGAAATTGGATTGCACGGCTTTGGCCAGCCGCCAATATCCACGGCTTCCCGTAGGGTGCGACAGAAGTTCTTGGCCAAACCGTGCAACGCGCTGTGCATCCGCTCTGGTGTATGCCCTCTTGCAGACCTTAGTGGCTCTGTTATAGGCCGCTTTGATGAGATGGACATTCGGATCGCGACGAGACCAAGCCCTGATCCAAGCACGGTACGCCGACTGTTTTTGTTTAACAGCATCGGCGCACTCGCGATCGAACCAGGGCCGAATTCTGCTGTTGCTGGTGACAAAAGTGGATGGAATATAATATTCCATACCTAACAGAATTTCCCCAGCAACAGCAGACGCACTCTCCGAAGGATCCCTCCCACCAAAGCAACGCTGAGACCACGGGATGGACGCGTAATAACTGCGCAGGCCATCCCAATCTGCTGACGAGTAGTGCCATAAGCGTCGCTTTACGTCCACATGTTGTGAAGGCGCAGCGGTTGGCACTGATGTGCAGACTAAACAGTGGTCGAAGGAGCCCAATGGGGCTTGAACCGACACACTGTACTGGTCTGGATGACTCGTCAGCAGGAGGTCCAGCAAAGAGGGCGCTTGACCCTGTATATCTGGTATCCTGGTGGGCTGGAGTACCAGCTGGGTCAGGTCATGCGTGAAAGCAAATGCGTGAGCAGCCCTTCCCGCGTGGTCTATTTTGGGAGAGCCCAACCAGGTCTTATGGTGGGCATTAAAATCTCCCAAAAAGACCAAATCAGCGGTCAGAAACTGCTCCTGCGAATCATATGCCGCCTGACTCAGGTAGTCAAAAAGTCGAGTTGGTTCGGCATCTCCAGTATGGGTACGGTATAGACACACGTAAATCCGGGCTAATTAACCCAGATTTACGTGTATCCACAGGACGGAAAAGGAGAGGTCCTCTAGGCAGTGTAGACGACGACAGCAAATATCCGCCCTGATGAACAAGCATACCCCGGCTTTTGTGTAGAAGTTCTCTTCAAGGGCATAGCTGGGGTAGTGCAGTCGCAGTGCAGTCGTGTCGGCAGGGCGGTTTAGTTGAGTCTCCGTAAGAAAAAGTATGGCCGGCCTTGCCGTCTCCAGATAGTGGTGGACGGCGTTGAGGTTTGAATGGAGTCCGCGGATGTTAGCGAACTCCACCTCAAGTAGCGTGTGGGTGGGAAAAGTTGACGCCGCTGTGTGACCGTTACCATTGCTTGCTGCCATAATGGAGTGGAAGAAGAAAGGAGGGGCGTGAAAAGAGGTGGCAGTCACCGCAGCAGCGCGTGACAAAGCGTGGAGTATTGTTTCGTCATTGGATTGTGCGGAATAGCAGTGACCGATCCGCCGGACGGAAGGGCCCCCGTACCCTCCCGGAAGTGGTCGCCGGGTCCCACCATCCGGTCACCAACCGGCACGACGAGCCACTCCGAGATTATGCGCGGCCTGGGGGGGCAGCCTCCCCAGATGGTTAGTCCCAGTTGGGCCCCTATACTAAACCGCGGGCGGCCAGCGGCACCACCGTTTCTTTGGGTCTCCCTGGCCGGTGGGTCGACCCGCCACGACCACACAATGACTCCACTAATACTTCACTGGTCCAACGCATGCTGCGGTAACCCCCTCACCTAAACCTTCACACTCTCTCTGCCATCCCCAAAGGAAAGGAAGAGAGAATGGGAAGGAGGGACTGGGCCTCTGGCGCTCTCACGCACCAAGCGAAACGCAGCAGAAAAGTACTGCTACTTTACGTTGATCATCTGTGAGAGGGTAGTACCGCCCCGGTCGAGCCGACCCATTCGTGCTGAAAACAGCATGGCCCTAGTACCTACGAAGATTACTCGTGAAGGCACCAAGTGTTGTTAACATTTTCTCTTAGGAGACGGCGGCAATGCAGGTCGGCCATAGCTCATTTGTCGCACTTAAATTCTATGTAAAACGATTGAGGTGGGTGATAGAATTCCTAAGGCGGTATGAACTTAAACCTTCCTACTGTAAAGGAAATAAAAATATGTATTTATACGTAAAACCACTTATTACATTTCAAAGAGATCCAAACACATTTAGGACTCAAAGGGATTTCGAATACTAATATCCATGGTGAGATCTAACATGTATACTCTGTTTTTACGACTATCGAGAAATCAAGTTGTAAAGTGACTGTGATAAATTGCAGGCAGACTTGAATCGATTGACTATTGTTCCAAAAATAAATTGCAATTAAACATTAATAAGTGTAATTCAATAACATTCACTCCTTTTTAACAATGCACTTTAAAAAGTAATGTCAATTAGAGACTTTGGAATACATCTTGATTCGAAACTCCATCTTCATGTTCATGTTAACTATGTAGTAAAAAAGGTTTTCAAATGTTTGGATTTATCATGCGCACTTGTGTACCCTTTAAAAGGGCCAGTCTCATACATGCTTCTCTACAAGTCACTTATTAGATAACAATTAGAATATGCCACTGTTATGTGGAATCCTTATTACTCAAAATATATTCATCAAGTAGAAGCTGTACAGCGTAAATACCTGCGTGCTGTCAATTATAGATGTTTTACTCAAAGAGGTACTTACTGCGAAAACTTGTTTAAATTCCCTTTAATGACACTCACAAAGAGACGATGGCTTTTGGACTTATCAGTGATTTATAACATTTGTCGTAGTAAATATGACTGCAATAAACTGATATCAAATACAAATTAGAATACCTAGCAGTTTGCACCGTATATTTACGCACTGCACATATCTTGGGCCTTTTTGCACCCAGGATGTGCAGAACGAATGCGGTCGAGCGAGCTCCACTTTGCCACTTAATAAAACTTTATAATTAATATTTTACATTGATTTTTCTTACTGTCTCCAGGACAATTCAAGAATCGCGTGGTTAAGAAACTCAAAGAAATTGATGATGATAATGGTTGATGCCGCACTTTGTTTGTTGCTCTTTACTTGTAATAAATTAATTAAATTAGGGTCTTTTCAAGCCAAAAATATTTTTTGTAACACATTCTTATACTAATACTAGAGGACGCCAGCAGCTACGCCTGCATTTTTTTTAAATTTACCCGTTTTAGCCGATCCCGTGGGAATTTCGGGAAATCCCTTCTTAGTGCACCCCTACGGTCCCCAAAGAACATACATGCCAAATTTCAGCTTCCTGCGCCCAATAGTTTCGGCTGTAGCATGTCTGTCAGTCAGTCAGTAACGCAAGGATTTTATATACACTATATACCGGTAAAAATTAAAGGATAAAAAAAATCAAATTTTTGGGCAATTTTCAACAGGCCGTAACTTCGAGAGAAATAGTCGTACAGGAAATAAAAAAAAGAAAATTGTAGCTCCAAGTATTTAGTTTTTGGATTAGAACTTTAAAATTTTGTGACCTCCGCGGTTTTTGAGTAATCGTAGATAAACCAGCAACAAAAAAATAATTTATTTTTAGTTTATTTTTTTTGGTCTACGGGCGCGGAATTTTTTTTTTAGCTTAACTACTATAAGGATCGGATACTTTGCTCATTTAGCTTTAACTTGTTTTTTTATACACCTTGATACGTCCACTTCTCGCCGAGATATCGGTCTTCAATTGGGAAAGAATCCTTTTGTCTTTGATTATCGATATCTCAGCAACCAATGATCGCACAGAAAGTTAAAGGTGGGTTTAAAGAACTTAAATGAATTCTCCTTAACGACGAGCCATTGCTTTTCCGAAAAACATTTTTTTCTTTTTGTCACATGAATTTGAAAATGAAACAAAAAAAGGACCTTTGGTGGTTTTTTGGAAAATCAAGCGCTAGACCGACAATATTGAGGAAACCACTAATGTTAAGTGTGCCTTTTACAGTTCAATATGTCCACAAAAACCCTACAAAAAACCAAATTAATCCAGCCGGCTGTGTTATTGTTTCACTCGATCGAATTTTTAAGGTGTATAAAAAAACAAATTAAAGCTAAATGAACAAAGTATCGATCCTTATAGTGGTTAAGCTAAAAAAAAAAATTTCCGCGCCCGTAGACCAAAAAAAATAAAACCAAAAAAAAATATGTTTTTTTTGTTATACTAACAAATACATGTACACGACACGTGTCAACAATCTTGTGTGACAATTTTAATCCGCAAGCCATGTAATGTGTCTCTCGTCTTTCATGGCACTACAAATCCGTTGGCAGTTACAAAGCTCTCTCTACACAGTGGCCTACCAAATAGCTTAATTGCGGCGTATCATGTGGATATGTTGCCCGTCTCGTGTCGGATTAAGAATAAGAAATATCACTACACCATCTGATTCCGTGAGTGTCGTAAGAACCAAGTGAAAAAAATTAACAAAGCATATAATAATAATTATTATTAGAAGCCTAATTTATGTTCCACTGCTGGGCAAAGGCCTCCCCTTCCATTTTCCACTTGTCACGATCAGACGCGAGCTCTTGCCAATCCTTCCTAAAGGCGTGCATTTATCGCGCAATCTCCTCCTAGGCCTTCCCCGTTGTCGTTTCCTGCTATTGGGCATCCACCTTATGGTTGTTACATTTCAAGCAAATAATGTCTTTGCAAAAAAATTTACATCAAACCGTAAATGAACCCATCTGGCCCGCGTGGTACTGTGGGCCAGAACCTCCTATTGTCTTATATTTTAACGCAAATTAGGAGAAACTTATGTCCTGCAACGGAGTACACGAGGCTGCTGATGTCCCCGATTTTAATTCAGGTTTTGCATAGTGGTTTACGCGTCCCCTTAACGTTTATCCTACGCCTGATCCAGAGAACAAATAATCGTACTCCTCGCACAATGATTTATGCTGGGTGAAAATCAAAACCTATGATCTTTGTCTTAGCAGCCAGAGTCACTAACTTATTAATCTTCACTAACCACTAGATCTTAAGGCCAGCCAAATCTGATTTTATATTCATAATCAGATTTTTTGTACACCACGGTACAATAAGCTCTCTAATTTTTATTTTTTTATAGACTCACGCCTGTATCCCCGAAGGGGTAGGCAGAGGTGTAATATTACAACCACATTTCGCCATGAATTTTTAGGGCCCAGGTAATAGGGGGCGAGCCTATTGCCGTAGCGGGCACATTACCAGACTCCGTGCTGCTACTGAGAATTTCCTAACAGAAAAACACAATAACACTTTGCCCGACCCGGGAATCGAACCCGAGACCGCCCAATCCCACGCGCATATTTATGCCGCGAGACCAACGAGGCAGTCTTAGTCAACAATTTATAAGGAAGGAAATATCGATCTATATAAGTACTGTCCCTATTTACTGGATCATTTGCGCTGAAAATGGCGACGGAAAAGACAAAACTTCTGTAAAGGTCGAGAAAAGGTCACATAATGCGATACCGATGCATAGGGCTGATATAGATATAGAATAGAAGGTGAAATAGGTAGAAAATCTTGTTGTATATTTAAATTAATATCTGGCCTTTCTGATTGCTAAAATAATTCTTCGGCATCCCAAGGTTTCCTGGAATAATGATTACCTATTCATACAATTTGTTTGTACATCACATTAGTCCTTGTGTTTACGGATTAAGATTACAACGCATCACTACCCCATTTCATTCTGTGGATTACGACAGAGGCCACTAAGGTAAATACACGAGGCAACTAGTATATTTGTCCAGGGACCGATAACTTGACATCATACCCCATAGTCCGAGCTCCCAGGGCCGCCAGACCTTACTTATTTTCTCAGAAACGAAATGTATTGAATAATGTAGTGTTAGTATGTGTTATGAGTGTACATATTTCAAGCCAAAACACATTATTAAAAATTTATAAATAATACTGTCGCACTCATTTCGGCGGCGGTAATTTTTACCAGACGCTTTAGTTTCCAAAACATCTAGCTATCTGTAGAGACCACTAGGGGGCGCATTTAGAAAATGTATGGAAATTGTTCCCGTGGACCTTTAGCACCTTATAACAAAAAATTGGCCCTCGATCCAAGCTAACAAGTATGCGTACACTCATAGCAGATACTAACACTACATTATTCTATACATTTCGTTTATGAGAAAATAAGTAAGGTAAGGCGGACCTGGGATCTCGGACTACTACATCAACTCGCCTGTCCAGCGTGGAATAGTTATAGACAATATCCTCCCTTTGACACACGATCCTATTGTGACGTATATTTAGAAAGGGTTATATCCATCAACGGAGTGCGAGAGAGTGAACTATGATGGTGTGCGTACAAAACTATAAAATACAAATTACATGGCTAACTCACGTCATGTATTGAATTCGTTGGCAATTTCCAAATTTCTATACATCGCAGTTCAGTTCTAAGTAACTATTATCTTTATTTTTATATACAACGCTATTACTAGTGCATACCTCTAAGAGGGTGTCTGTATTCACTATTTTGTTCTATTTTTTTTCAAAACTACGAAAAAGGATCACCTGTTTAATACTCAATTTAAGTTTAATCTCGACAAATTCTATAGACATGCTGAATTTTTCGGCAAACTTCTAGACCTAATGGAAGTAAAGAGGAACCCACCACGCACCCTCGGATTGCCCACCCAGGAGTTCGGTATTGTCAACCTTTTTCTATTGCAATAGTTGCAATAGAAAAAGGTTGACAATACCGATCTCCTCTAAAGACAAAGGATAAGGGATATATGGAATATTGCGGAAATGGGTTCAAGGAAAATACCTGACGTGCAGGCATCCTCAGGGCCGGTGGGCCCTGAGGATGCCTCGTGGAGAGGCGAAACACGTGTCGAAGCATAGTCAGCGCATAGAGTGGGCAATCCGAGGGTGCGTGATGGGTTCCTCTTTCGTTCCATTAGGTACAATGGAGTTCAGTCAAGTAACGCCTGATTCAATCAACCAAAACTTCTAGACCAAAAGTTGTTAAAAAAACGACTATAATCGCTCCCTTAGTGGTTAACACTATGCTAAGAATAACTTTGTAAATGAAAAGCAAATCAGAGAGACTATACTCTCTGCATAATAACGTGAAATGGCTTTGAGACGAGTCTATGAGGCGTGATATTGAACTGTTTCAGACTTAAGTTGTTTGTTTTCAATTTACACTAAAGTGGTGGAGGTAAGGTACTTGAACGAGTTTATATTCAACTATTATTTTATTGTTTTAGAGAAAATAAGCTTTTTCAGCGTTTAATTAAGTTTAAATTCTCGACATCTTAAAAAAGGGCAGGTTAGAAGTACCCTAGAGCATGCATGAAAAATTTGATGAGTGAATGAAGTAAGAGAGATATGTTTGGATCATTGTAAACAGGGGTCCGGGTCCGTAATCTCTGCCTATCTCTTCGGGAAACAGACGTGAGTCTACGTATGTGTGTAATTCCTCCAGATTTGCTCATGTCATTATAAGGCATGATTAAATAAAAACACATTATTATAGCAGATACAACGCAACCGTAGGAAGCCGCAACGCTGGTGTGGTTTTGGTACAAGTGAATCGAGATTTAGCCAGCTTCTGTACCTATTTATTTGTGAGAGCTAAATTTAAATATAAAAGCAGGCATACAACTCTGTACGAACGATTTTATTAGTAAAAGCTTTCTAGCGCCAGTATTACTTCAGCGAAAATGCTCCTAAGTGGTGCGAACTTCGTCAGTCGTGTGGTGGTAAAGCCTAATGCTTTACGTAGGTACATGGAAAATGTAATGTTCTAGAACGTAAAGGGCATATTACTGCTTGGAATTTAATTGTTTGCTGAAAATGCAATATGCGTTTTTGCTCTCGTTTAAGGTATTTTTGCGCAATATCCGTCTGATCGTCTCTGATTTAAGGTATGGAATATCGCGATCCTTTGAGATTACGGTGGTCAATCGGCAGTCAGTCTGGTGGAATAGCTCTGAGCTGGCTCGAGCGTTGATGTTCAAAAGATGAGATAAAGCTAAGTTATACGTGCAGATCAGATCTTTATTGGCATTAATTTACTAAAGAGTTATATGATTGTATTTTTATAGACCCACAACCCACAAAAGTGTAGGCAGAGGTGTAAAGATAAAATATAAACAAGAGCGATATCACATTTTGTTATCTGTAATGATAAATAATTACATCTCCAAAAGTAGGTACGTAATTTTCTCCAAAATATTTCACTCAACACCTTATTCTGTGAAGCGGATTCGCGAGATCGTAACGAGATCGTCCTGGTTCGGTTACCGAGTCATCAATCAATTCTGCGCTTGTCGCTCGCAACATACGGCGATTAATTAACTGTAGCGCAATACAATTTATTTATTAAAGAAGCAAACTGAGCAACCTGATATATATTATGAGTGCGTTTACTACCTGTATGGTTAGGAATTTGACGGGATTGGTGTGAAAATATTCGATTTATTTGGGATTCGTAGTAAATTACAAGGAACTCTTATAGTTTCGCCATATCCGTCCATCCATCTGTCCATCCGCAAAATGGGATTCAAAATGTTATACGATATTAAAGCTATACATATTAATCAAAGCAATAAATGAACAATACGTATCCATTACATGAAATAACGTTTAAGATGTTTACAGACGATTAAGCGTCGTTGAAAACAACATTTAAAGCTTGTGAATGCGAAATTGACCATAAACTTTGATGTCTTTGTATAATTTCTTAGTTTATTGTTCATGGAAAATTGACAAGCCGTGTACGATTGAATTATTTAATAGATGAAAATGTAATATTATGCGACTATTACATACAAGATGAGCCCACGCTTACACCCGTGTTACCTATTTAGAGCTACTGTTCCGCACTCGCGGCGCAAAGCGTGATGTTAAATGGGCTATCCGACAAAAAAACATTCAAATCGAACGACTGGTTGCTGAGATTAGCGCATCCAAACAAACAAACCCAAGCTTTAGAATATTAGTCAGTAGCAGTCCTTTCGGCAGTATAAAATGCTTGAATCGCCGCCTTATTCCTAAGTGACCTCATGATCTATCTTCTAAGTGGCCGCTACTTAATAATTCACATATTGATCCGGTATAATAAAGAAATTGGCTCCATTGTTTCTTTATACTTGTGCCGCTTAAGAGAGCTCTGTAAAGTGGGCTATCGGTAACATAATATTACTTCACGCCTGTTATCCTCGAAGGGGTAGGCAGAGGTAAATTATTGTAAAAAGGTATTTATATGGCCATGGTGCATTTTGTGTTTACTTAGGAGAGAGGTGACATAGTTAGCTTTCCTGTATTCCTTCAGTTCTGCCTATCACCTAATGTATGTCCACAACATTGACTACCGTTCTCACTAGCGTCACGTGCCCGCACTATATTAAACATAAAACATTAAAAATCACCACACAGCTTGAAGGCACAATGACTTCTATATTATTTGTCGTAGAAATGTAAACAGCTACTTCAAAACAGTCCAAAATTCATCCAAGTTATAAACAATGGCTTGAAAAATAAAGCAGTAAACTAATTAATATACATACACGTGCAAATACGGTGGAACGTAACAATATTATTACAACCACAAGTTTCGATGTTGAGCTCGAGTTTGGTAGAAAGTGAAGCGAACTCAACATGTATGTTATATGAACCACGTACTCGGGAACTTCCTTGTTTTTAAACTCTTTAATAAGTCAGTTGACTCGTGAATTTCGAGACGTAAGTTCAATTTGGTATGAGGTTTGAAGTGAAGTAGTGTACACAAATAATCACCATCCTAGCATTATCGCAATCGCATCCCAGATTTACGCCTTTCAGCCCGAGCACGCCGGGCTCCAAGGAATTGGTTTAACCGTTTTTTAGGGTGCCGTACCTAAGAGGTAAAAAACGGGACCCTATTACTAAGCCTCCACTGTCTGTCTGTTCGTCTGTCTGTCTGTCTGTCCGTCTGTCTGTCTGTCTGTCACCAGGCTGTATCTCATAAACCATGATAGCTAGAAAGCTGAAATGTTCACAAATTATGTATTTCGGTTGCCGCTATAACAACAAATACTAAAAATAAAAATAAAATATATTAAGGGTGGGTCCCATACAAAAAACGTGTTTTTTTCGTATTTTTTGCTCAAAATTACTAACTGTTACAGGTAGACGCTTCAAATTTTTATAGAATATGTAGTTGTATATTAACTTTCAAAATAAATAATTAAATTAAACCTCATAAATTTTTTACCTCTTAGAGGTAAAAAACGGGACCCTATTACTAAGCCTCCACTGTCTGTCTGTTCGTCTGTCTGTCTGTCTGTCCGTCTGTCTGTCTGTCTGTCACCAGGCTGTATCTCATAAACCGTGATAGCTAGAAAGCTACAGTATTTCCGTTGCCGCTATAACGACAAATACTAAAAATAAAAAATAATAAGGGAAAAACACGTTTATTGTATGGGACCACATACAATAAACGTGTTTTTTTCGTATTTTTTGCTCAAAATTACTAAAGGTAACAGGTAGACGCTTAAAATTTTCACAAAATATGTAGTTGTATATTATCTTCCAAAATAAATAATTAAATTCAAAAAAAGTTAATAATAAACGGGGGCTCCCATACAAGAAACGTCCTTTTTAAGCAATTTGTTGCTCGATCTTAATAAACAGGTAGAAACTTAAAAAATATTTAAGTACACATACAACAAACGTGATTTTCTTTTATAGATGATGGTACGGAACCCTTCGTGCGCGAGTCCGACTCGTACTTACCCAATTTTATATTCAATGATCCGTTTCCGGTCCATCAGATGCCTCGTGCATGCTCTTCTGTTTAGGGTACTTCTGACCTGTCCATTTTTAGGATGTCTCCAATCTGGTCAGAGAACGTCCGCCTAGGTCTTCCCCTTGATTCTGTCCCATTCACACTTGCCTTGTATATCTGCTTGGTCAATCTTTCGTCATCCGTCCTCTCCACGTGCCCATCCATCTTAGCATACCTTTCTCGATGCTTGTCACTACATCTTCTTTTACCCCACTACACTCATTTATAACACAATTTTTTACTCTGTCTATGCACAGCCAAACGTGCCTTTTTGGACACGTTTTGGCTATTCATAAACGCCTTCAGAGCTCCATTCACTCTATTACCAGCATTAACTCTTCTTGCAATATCTTCTACATTCTTACCATCTCTTGTAAACAGCGTTCCTAAATATACAAACTCATTCACTTGCTCCACTCGTTGTCCATCGATCACAATAATACAAGCCGTAACGCATTCCTCCTTTTCAAAAACCATAACTTTCGTTTTACTTACATTCACTTTCATTCCTTCATCTCTAACGCACCATGCCTGATTGTTACCATCTCCTGCAACTCCTCCGCTGAAGACGCAAGTATAACCTGATCATCAGCAAAAAGGAGGCATTTGACAAGTAACTCATTCATCCTTAATCCACAATCACTATGTTTCAAACCTTGCAAACAACTGTCCATGCAGAGGTTAAACAGCCACGGCGACGCTACACATCCTTGTCTAACACCTGTGTCGATGGTAAACCAGTCAGTGTATGCCCCATTTATCCTCACGCAAGGTCTAGAATCCTTGTAAAGGGATTTCAGAGCTTGAATGAGGCTGCTGTTCACCCCATACATCGACAGTACCGACCACATTTCATTCCTCACCACTTTATCGTAAGCCTTTTCAAAATCCGCGAATGCGCAATACACCTTTTGACCTTTGGCCAAGAATTTCTCGGCTATGCATCGCAACGAAAAGACTTGATCCGTACACGCCATACACTTTCGGAATCCCGCTTGTATAATAATAAAGAAAAAATAAAAAAGTTTCTTCGTCTAAACATACACACTTCTCGCCCCGCACTTTGGCGACAATTGCCTCGCAAGGAATATTGATTGTGTCCGTCTAAAGGCCCATATAGACGGAGGGAGTTTCTAGACTCGAAGATGCGAAATAAAAAGAATTTTTGAGAAAAAATACCCTCTAGTAAGCACTAAACTCGAATGACGAATCTCGCACTGAAAACGGTTCCAACCGATTTGTACGATACTCGTATGAACTTGAAAAAATGTCATACGAGATCGTGTTTATACAAGTCGAGCTTCTCATAAGCCAGAATCTTCTTACTATAATTTCGCTGTGTAAACAGACGCAGGTAATTATCGCCTAGCGATAAGTCATAATTATGCGAATCTCGTATGATATAATCGTAGGCAAGAATTTAGTTCTTGCCTGAATGTAAACATTTAGATACGATAATGTTTTGGCGATTATTGATTGTGATAGTAGTATACGATTTCTCGTACGAAACGTGCGAGAAACTCTCTCCGTCTAAATGGCGCTTAACCAGAATGTTATAGCAATAATCGTATTCGAGATTTTGTGCCAGTTGCTACCATGAGTGCAGTGGTTTTGTGTCATTTTTGAGAACAAATACTCTCTAGTAAGCACTAAACTTGAATGATGAATCTCGCACTGAAAACGGTTCAAACCGATTTGTACGATACTCGTATGAACTTGAAAAAATGTTATACGAGATCTTGTTTATACAAGTCGAGCTTCTCGTAAGCCAGAATCTTCTTACTATAATTTCGTTGTGTAAACAGACGCAGGTAATTATCGCCTAGCAATAAGTCATATGCGAATCTCGTATGATATAATCGTAGGCTTTGAAATTCTGTTTACACGGAAACAATCAATATTCCTTGCGAGGCAATTGTCGCCAAAAAACGAAGAAACTTTTTATATTCTTTCGATAATCGCATCTTCGAGTCAAGAAACTCTCTCCGTCTAAATGGGCCTTAAATGAGTTTATTTGCTTTCTTTCTTACAACTAAGCAGATGTCGCCCACATTATTAAAACTAGCTTCTAAATTTTGTTATTCAATGTAAGTTGGTAGTTACAAATACATTAATTCTTTACATCGTACTAGGGCGGTCTGAAAAGTTTCCGACTTCAACCTGAAGGAAGCAGCACTAGTCAAATATAATATTGTGGATGTAATTCTACTTCTTTGGGCAGTTAGGTTCGGTACATATCTGACGGAAACTAGTCGCGTGTAATCGGTTGTGTAACGCCAAAACAGACAAATATATGATAAAACATTCAAACTTTCATACCTAACAGATGACATGTTAGGGCCTTATCATACTAGCGGATTGCGAACGTTCTCAAAGCGGAGCGGGCGCGTAACGAATTCGTTACGGGCTCACAACAGTCACAACAAACACGCCGCGTATGCGCAACGAATTCGTTGCGTACGAATTCGTTGTATGAACATCTAGGACGACCAGAAACTGCAAACACTGACGATAACCTCGCTTATCTTTATCAAATGGTGCTAGACCAGCGCTGACTCGAGTAAGAGAGATAGCAGAGGCTATAAAAAATCCCAAAAACGTATTTGTCACATATTAAATCAAGATGCTGCATTTGCTCACGTTAGACCAAAAACGCGTTTAATGTATTTTTTTTATGTTTAACAAATCAAAGTTTTGGCCCAATTAATGGCTTTAGATGAAACCTACATACACTATTATACGCCCAAATCAAATATACAGTCTAAACAGTAGACTCAGATCCTCACATTTTTTCGGTTGGGAAAGTGATGCCGACTGTTTTTTGTGATGGTCATGAAGTGATCTTAATAAATTATTTAATAAAATTAATAACCACCCCTGCAGTATACTACGCTTTATTACTGGACAAATTCAAGACAGAAGTGGTGCAAATAGGGCTACAATTGCAGAGAAGAAAATCGTGTTTCACCAAGACCACACGCCGTCTCACGCCTCAGCGGCTGCCATCGCTAAAATCTACGAATTACAGATTGAACTGCTAGACCATATGTCGTTCTCACCAGATCAAGCCCTAACGAGTTATTTTATGTTCCCTCAGCTAAAAATTTCGCTTGGTGGACTGGAGTATTTCGCCTAATGAGAAGGCAATGACTTTTGTGAGTATCTATTTTTCAGGGTATAACGCCGCTTACAATTGGGATGGGTTAGAGAGATGGAAGAATCGCCGAAAGAAGTATGTAGTCTTAATGAGACTATGTACAAAAACAAAAGATATTTGTTTTTCAAATATTCTTATATCTATGTTAGGTCGGAAACTTTTCAAACTGCCCATGTATAATTCACCGAAGTACCTCTTCTTTTTTCGCACCTCCCTTCGATAGTCTGGTAGATACCTACCTTATACCCTCTGCATTAAAAGTTTTTGTAGAAGATGATCAGTCATCATTCCGTATTCTTAATCCGTCACCACACGTGTGGTGTTTCCGTGTGGTGACGGATTAAGAATACGGAATGTCACTATATAAAATATACAAAGAAAAATCCTTTCCCTTCTGAATATCATGTCGATGGGTCAGTATTACAAGAAGTGCCTGAAATGAGAGATCTCAGTGTTACGCTTGACAGCAAATTGACTTTTACAGCACACATAGATGGAGTTGCTAAGAAAGCAGTAGAAATGCTTGGATTTGTTAAGAGGAACACCAACAGTTTTCGTCTTACAAAAACGAAGACACTTCTCTACAACGCCTTGGTACGAAGTCATCTCGAGTATGCATGTGTCGTCTGAAATCCATCGTACGCTAAACAGTGGCAAAGAATATAAGGCATCCAAAGAGCATTTACGAGACACTTAGAATACATGTCGTCTGGTATATCGCATAGAGCTCCCCACACAGACAGGCTAAATTTTTTCAAAATGAACAGCCTTCGTCACCGACGTAAGATCCAGGAACTTTTATTCTTAAGCCTGTAATACATGTTGGCCGAGCCTCGCCGAGTGAGCGCCAATACCAACGTATAGACAGTATATTTGCATTGTCTTGTCATCGCTCGGTGTCGCTCGCCTAGTTAGCCGAGTAAAGTCAAGCGCCAACGTGTATAGATCTCATTTGGCGTAGCTTGTCACAACTTGCGGTCGCTCGCGACCACTTGCCTCACTTCGGAGCAGTGTTGTTATCATAAAAATTTGGGTTGCCGTATATGACATTCTGATTTGCCGTATTTTGGGAAAAATAATACTAAAATGCCGTATATAATTTAAAAATGTTTATTCCTCATTTGTATCTTCTCCATAAAGGTTTCTATCGTTTCTGCGTTTGGAATTGGAATTTGATTTCTGTTTGATGTCCAACTTTATTTTTTATTAATTTGTGCTGTTTTATGTTCTGTTCCTGACCTTAAGAAAAAGAAAGAGGCTTTAATGGCCACGTTTAGACAACATTTGAAGAAAAAGAAGAATTCAATAACTTCTGGTTGTGGTGAAGAAGATGTATACAAACCGATTTGGGTATTTTATAATGTCATGGAGTCATTTCTGGGAGATGTGTACGAGTGTTCCAGTAAATTAAATACTATAGTAAGTATAACAATAAATAAAAATACCTGAATATTAATAATGAAATGTTTATTCATATGTACCTACTAGCAATAAAACAATTCAGACAGAGTACACAACACATAATAATACTACGTAGGTAACATCACGTTAGACATATACATTTATTTTTATTTTTTTGCTTTAGTTTGTGATGGTCTAAAAAGTAAGTACCTATGCAAGGTATCCATTCCTGTTTTGAAACAAATAATTTATAAAATTTGATCTCACTTCTATTGCATTTCTTGGAGTTCTGCTTGGCACATCTTGTAAGGGAAATAATCCAGAATGATCTCTTTGTCTCCAAGAGCCAGGTTGGACTAACTCTCCATTTTCGTATATATCCAGCGCTCTTTTTGGAGTATAGATATTCCGAGATGTGCTGCTAGTTCTCAGAAAATTATGCAGTAGAACACATGTCATTGTTACAATAGATGCTTTTTCAACTTCTAGAGCTATTGGCTTTTTGAATACTCTAAATACGCTTGCCATAATACCGAACGTGTTTTCAACAACGACGCGAGAGCCAGATAGTATTTGATTAAAAATTCTTTCAGGGGTGCCTGTCTCGTGATTTCCAGGGTATGGTTTTAAAATATTTGTATGAAGAGCAAATGCACCATCACCCAATATAACATATGGAAATTCTATATCTGTGTCTGGTAGTGGGCAAGGTGGAGGGAAATTAATACTTTTATCAATAATTTTTTTCCATAATATAGTCTGTCTTAAAACACCACCATCACTAATTCGGCCTTGAGCACCTATATCAGCAAATAAAAAACAGTAATTACTGTCAACTAGACCTAATAGAACAATACTAAAGTCTCTTTTGTAATTGTAATATTCCGAACCCGATTTAGGGGGGCTTTGTATTTTAATATGTTTTCCATCTAGTGCCCCTACGCAATGCGGAAATCTGAATCCTCTCGCGACAGAAAGCCACTCCTCTGGAGACGTAGGAATCTGAAAAACAAAAATATTTATATAAGCTTATTTTTTTCAGACACAAGCAACTGAAGAGAGTAGTTCAATAGGTGGGCAGTTTGACGCTAGTCAAGACCTAAATGCACAAGAACAGTATTCGTGCTATTCGGATGTTACTATGCACGAAGGTTTTCCACCTCCCTCGAATAAAACTGCTTTGAGGCGTCGTTCGTCTAACCCGCCAGAGCTTCAAAAAGCAACCGAACAAATGCAGGATGCATTAAAAACTATCAATACAGTATTAACCAACAAATCTGCTCAAAAGGAAGATATGTGTGATATTTATGGAAAATTGGTAGCTTCCAAACTGAAGAAATATTTCTCAGATATCGAGCAGCAGGAGGTAATGTTTGAATTGGATGAATTGTTGACAACAAGAATTAGAAATAGCCTCAAACAACGCCCTACTTCATCCTTAAGTGCAATGAGCTCTCCCGGTTCTTTTGATAGTACATCACTGGCTGAAATGCACCGTCCTTCTTCATCTCAAACATTCTATGTTCTGCCAGATTCACCTATACTAATACCACAACGGCCATTTTCGTCTCAAAGCTATCCCATTTTACATGTGCCAGAGCAAAATAATATACTTAGTCAAAACATGAGATTGTCCTCACCTCAACACGAACAGATACAACAACCAACTGATCCACAAAATACCCAAGTCCAAGTTTTATCCGATGAAGTCATTGATCCAGCACGACTTTTATCTTACAAGAAGTATTTTTTAAAGCAATGAGTAAGAGAGCAAGACATAATATTACATAAATTGATTTGAAGTACATACCTGCCTATCATTACCTAGATTTTTTAAATGTCGATGTCTTTATTTCTTTGTAATAAAAGATTATATTTAATATGTGAAGTTTATTTTACATACCTTAACAGTATCCTTCAAAACATCTATGAGGGCTTGACAAACTTCAGGAATTATTTGAGATATTAATTGACTGGATATTTTAAAGGTGTAATGTAAACTTCTGTAACTGTCTCCAGTTGCTAGATATCTGAGTGTCACGGCAAGTCGAATCTTAGCTGGTATGCTTTCTCTGAAGTCTGTATCTTGTTTGCTGATGGCTGGAGAGATTATCTGGAGTAAATATTCAAAATCGCTATCCGACATTCGAACGAAATTTTGAAATTCCTTTGATTCAGGTTCTTGAAGAAGCTCAGATAGCTGATTTTCCATACTACTCCTGTAAAAAGAAAATTCAATTAAACAAATACAAATAAAAAAAAACAAAAAGTGGATCCCTACTTGCGTCAGAATGGCTGGTTGTCTGTGGCGTTGGTATATGAGAGTTTATTTATTATATGTAGTGCATAAAAAAATTGGTACGTAATTGCTTATACTTGCTACATATAATAAATAATTGCTACATGGGATATATATTTAGAAATAAAATATATTTTTTTGACCAGCCATCCTGACGTTTGGTTGGCTGGTCATCTCCTAGTTTAAAGTAAAAGCATGCACAGTTTCCCGAAGTGTACCTATTGCGTCAATAATTGCTACCTACATATTTACTTCATTTATCTAATTTAGTTTTAACTTCAATCATATGTTAAATCAAGGATAATAAAGAAAGCAATAATTTAAATTATCCCAATGAAAAATGTCTGATAAAATAATAAAGGCATAGGAGCGAAACAAACGTCAGGATGGCTGGCCAAAAAATATTTTAATTCTAAATATATATCTTATGTAGCTATTATTTATTATATGTAGAAAATATAAGCAATTATGTAGCAATTTTCAAATCTACTCTCATATACCAACGCCACAGACAACCAGCCATTCTGACGCACATGATACTTAAGTATCAAAACAAAAGGTCATACATACCTTGTTCTATTTTTGTGAATACTCAACATCCACCACCTTCTTTTTCGTCTTTTCTTTTTTGCAACTTTAGTGCGGTATACACTGTAATAATAATTATAAGCGCTCATTAAATAAATGGCAGCAGCTGAAATAACTTCTACGTCGTCGTCCATCTCGCTTCAATTCACAATACAAACTGACGGAGACCAACGTGTGGGCATCTCTTCAAAATTCGTCTGTATTGGCCATTTGCATTGGTTTGCCGAACGTGTAGGCAGTAACACTTGCCTTGTATTAATTTGTCTACGCTCGCGTTGGCCTTAGCTCGTCCAACATGTATTGCAGGCTTTACATAAAATTGTTAACGGCGCTATAGACTGCAGTTTACTTCTAAGCAATATTAAATTAACAGTACCCAGTAGAATTCCGTGACACCCTCTTACTAAAACATTTCATATTCCGTTTTGCAGAACAAACATTGGCAAACACTCACCAATTGTGCATATTTGTCTCAAATATAATTCATTGTGCGGACGTTCAGGTGATCTTGACAATTTTCACAACTCGTTCAAGCAATTTAAGCGTAAGATAGTGCAGAGAATGCTTTAAAAGATCTCATGTTTATTTTGATTTTTATTTTGGTTTCTATTGTCTTGTTAATTTTGCGGCAAGTGTATTTTATTATAGTTGTTCAGAAATAGGCTAGAAAGACTGGGCAAGGTTTGCAGACGGCAGTGGAAGCGTGCTTATATTCATCCAGTCCTTGTAACCAAGAACAAATCTCAGACGTATGTACTGTGTTTCACAGCGATGAAATTACAAATTACTTACCTGAATCTTGAAACCTGAATCTTCACTGATGTCAGGCTTGAGCTAAATAAGACACACATCATCCTCTTAGCGTTATCCCAGTTTCAATCTGGGGTCCGCTTACTAGTCTAACCGGATTTGGCTGATTATTAGTTTTTCCACGGAGCGACTGCCTGTCTGCCCTCCGCAACCCGAAGGGATAGCGATATTCCATGGTTTAGACTAGTGCCAGTTTATTTTAGAAGGTACTGACGCCCTGTAACGATAGTCAAAGATCTTCATGACAACCGGGACCGACGGCTTAACGTGCTCTCCGAGGCACGGGACAAGCGATAATTAACAATTCAATACGCACATAACTCCAAAAAGTCATTGCTGCGCGACGTGGATTCGAACCCGATACCCACTGCATGGCAGTCTGTTGGTATCTCCACTAGGCTATCTTTGCCTTAGCTAAATAAGACACACACAGAACTAAATAAGACACACACAGAACTAAAATTGGCCAATATTAGCTTATGAGTGAATTATCCCTATAGCTCCCACCAGACTGTCTGCGTCTGTCTTCAGAACGTGTACGATGACACACAATTTTACAAATGTTCAATGTTTCACAAATTTTATCACAATTAACTAATGCCGGAAATAGATCAAAAGCGGCATTCACAAGGGTTTCAAATTTACTTCAATTACAATACAATTCGCGAAGCCTCAAGGATGTGCTTTCCAAAGGGCGATATTTCACGAGACGATGATTTTTTATTCCTTTGTCAATTGAATTATTGTTACCAGCAGCATTTTTGGGTTAGTTTTTTAACTCATCGTGAGTTTTTGAACCATAATATGGATACTTCGTCCAAACAAGCAGCTCAAATTGTAGCACTGGTGCGGGAGGGCTTGGATCAACGAACGATTGGTAGAAATTTAAATTTAAGCCAGTCTACGGTTTCTAGAATATACAGGTTTGTGGAGACTGGTTCTTACAGAAGGAGACGTGGTATACGCAGGACTCGAGCAACCACCGGTCGTGATGACCGATTTATTGTTACAACTTCACTGCGAAATGGTTTCCTCACGTCAGTTAACATCAAAACAGATCTTAATGAAGTGCGTTGCATTGAGGAGCGTGTTCCTTTTGGAGGCTGTTCGTGTATGGTCTGGGGTGGCATATCGATGAACGGGCGAACAGAACTTGTGTTCATAGACATGGTCCGTCAAAACGGTAATAGAGGGAGTTTGGCTGCACATCGCTACATAACAGAGATCTTAGAAGATTACGTGGTGCCTTACATGGGATTCACAGGCGAAAATTTTACTTTAATGCAGGATAATGTCCGGCCGCACGCTGCTGCACGAGTTCGACAATATTGCGAAGAGGTTGGGATACGTGCAATGAATTGGCCAGCACGCAGCCCGGATCTTAATCCCATTGAGCATGTATGGGACAATTTAAAAAAAGCTGTATATGCGAGAAATCCTGTGCCCAAGACAGTGGCAGCACTAAGAACAGCACTTTCAGAAGAATGGGACAATATTCCGCAAGATCTTTTAATAACCCTAATAAAATCTATGTGAAACCGATTAGAATCCGTCATAAGGGCACGTGGAGGTAATACACCTTATTAAAACATAAATAAACTATTGCATAAAGTTTGTGTCTATTGTTAAAATCAATTTTTTTATGAAACCAATTTTCCTTAAATTTCTGTTTTTTATTCAAAAAAGTCTTAAGGTTCTTTCCAGTACACAAACTTACACTTAACGATATGACCCTACACTGTTTTAAAGTTCCAACCAATTAGAACCAATCTAGAGGTTTCAATTTAAATCTGTATAGTAAGTTTACATACTTGGTTAAAATATTTATTTCAAAGTAGGCTATTACTTTGATGCAGTTTATGAGTCCGTCAGTATACATCACTAACTTTATCAATCGCTCACAACTTTTGTCGGGCAAATCCAATAGCGACAGTTGCAAGGTTATTAACCAATTTAATTCAATTCTACAAATCACACACAAGGCAAAACGTGTTAACAAAAACGAATTTTCCGGAACAAGAATTAGAATGATTTGACAGTTCATAGTGTGACCAGAGTCAAAATATTACAATAGACAAAATAATGATACCAACTAATATTATCGATTCAACTTATCATAGAAAATATTTCTATTTCAAACATCCACCCGCCCCGGACCGGCCTACCGGTCCGCTAATCGGTTGGTAGACGTGACAACGTCGCAATCGCTCTCCTCAGAATCGAACCATCCACCAAGACCTCAGCAAATCAGGGAACTCCATCAGCCCCAGTAACCAAACAAAGAATGCGCCCCCTGCGCCATCTGAGTGGCGGAAGGTTAGCCTCCTTAATCAAAACGAGGTCTCCAATCTTGGGTGGATCGGTCTTGTTGGTCCACTTAACGCGTTGCTGGAGTATGTGCAAATATTCCAAATGCCAGCGTTTCCAAAAGCTCTGAGTAATCTGGCGTACCAATTCAAAACGCGAGAGACTATAGGGGTACTCAGGCAAGGCGACAAGTGGGCGACCAATCAAAAAATGGCCCGGCGTAAGGACTTCCAAATCATTCGGATCTCAGGAGATCGGGCACAATGGCCTAGAGTTCAAAACGCCCTCAATCTTACAAAACACAGTTGCGAGTTCCTAAAATGTAAGGACTGATTCACCAATTATTGTCCTGCGCAAGTGTGTTTTGGCCGATTTTACAGCGGCCTCAAATATACCACCCCAGTGTGGACAATTTGGTGGGGAAAACAACCATTTTATCATACGTCGGGCAAGCCATTACCTATATCAGCCTTGTTCGTTTCAAGGAAATTAACCACGTCATTCAAATAATTATAGGTGCCCTTGAAATTAGTGCCGCAATCAGAACGGATCAAGGAAGGCAGCCCCCTGCGGGATACAAATCTGTCAAATGTTGCTACAAACGCCTCGGTCGTAAGTGAGGACACCACTTCTAAATGTACGGCCTTTATGGAGAGGCAAACAATGACGCAAAAGTAGGCCTTAACAGTCTTGCTGTTTCGAAGTGTCGATGTTTTCACCAAAAGGGACCAGCGAAGTCCGTGCCAACACCGTCAAACGTCCTGCTCTCTGTTACGCGATCTGCCGGTAAGTCTTCAATCAAGGGATGCATGGTAGAAGCCTTGAGCTTATAGCAAGGGATGCAGCGAAAGACTACACTCCGAATAATTCTTCGGGCAGACAAAATTCAAAACTCGCGTTGCAAAATGGCCAACAGAGCACTGCAACCAGCATGCGAATTTTTGAGGTACGGTCAGTTACCAACAAGCGTACCAAATGACCGTCCTTGGGTAACAACAGGGGATGACGTGCCCCGTAAGAGAGGTTGGCGTTGTTGAGACGCCCTCCAACGCGCAAGAGACCCGTATCGTCCAAAACGGGGTTCAATTTAGATACATCTACCGACAAATTCGATCTCCCTGATTTAAGGATAGCAATTTCCTTCTCAAAATGCGCCAATTGCACAGAACGAACCCAAAAGGTGAGGGACTTCTGTCGTTCCTGTGGGGAGAGAAACGGTGTCAGTCGTTTCTGTTGTGGGTGCCAAAAATTAAAAACAAAACGCTTTATCCAAGTCCCTCTGGTAGGCCTCGTCAGACACGGGCAGATGCTGGATGAGGCCTTTGGCCTCCCCATCCAGAACCGACATCAAGTATGGCAATTTTTGTGCCGGCCGAAGGTCAGCCCTGGCATCGACCAGGCTGTCAAACATGTTAAGGAAGCTCAGGTAGCTTCCTAGGCAGCCATCAAAATGTGGGAGGTCTAGCGTGGGAAGCTGACTCACCAGTCCCGATGCTGGCCTAGGAAGCTCCTGCTTCAAAATGGGTTGCCCGTCCCTCTCGGCAATTAGCTGTCTTGCACAGTCTGAGACCGCATCATATAGGTCCAATATTTGGGCATAGTCCTCACTGACTTTATTTCGCTGGTCCACGGTGAAGTCAACAACTGATACTTCGAGACGGCAAGCGCTGAAAGATCAAAATTGCTGTTCCACGCTTGCCAGGCGATCATTGATTTGCTCAAATCTTTGTAATAAGGCCTGCTGGTGATACGGCCGGTTTACCAGAGCACTGGCTGAGGCAAACCAGCGCAAATGTGATGAAATGGCACCCGCAGCCGCACGCAAGTCCTTGATAGCTGACATAAGAAATTCTCAAAAGAGTTCGGACAAGCGTTAAATAATATTATCAATTAAACTTAACAAAAATTAAAATTTGTTAATTCTTTGAAACCAACAAGGTGTTAGCCTGTTTACTGCAACTGCACACAAGCAACAAGTATTTACTGCCCAACAAAATTAAAAGATTCAATATATTGAAACAAACACAAAAGTTATCAAAAGTTATAACTTATAACAAATTATTAAAGTTGTAACTTCAAATTATTTAATTAATTATTTGCAACAAACAGACTAACTGTGTTATTTGTGATATATACAATCGTAAGTAAACACAGGTATGTGTTACCCAACAATATTATCAATATATTATAACAAAACAAGGTTTATTCTAAATCAACTTGATTTATCAATGTGACCCGCGCATCTATGCAAGGTCAAATTTGGTTATTATAATGTTTCAAACTCAATGTTTACAATTAACTAAGTCAATTGATACATATACAAGTTATGTATTCAATCAAAACTAACCAAATAACACTACAACAACAAATTCAATGATGATTTCAACAATACAAGTCAAACAATTACTGATTAAAGGTTATGTATATGACAATGTGTTTCAAATTAAGTAGGTCAGCCAATACAAATAAATATTATGTATTTAAGCGAAACTGACCTAACAAACACTACAATACTGTTAACAGATACAAATTTACAATAAATCTGTGTTTACGTACACTCAACAGCCGTAAGGTACGCTCAACAGCGCTCCTGCTTACCAAAAAATATGTTCAGAACTTGGCTAGAAAGACTGGGAAAGGTTTGCAGACGGCAGTGGAAGCGTGAGTATATTCATCCAGTCCTTGTAACCAAGAACAAATCTCTGACATATGTACTGTGTTTCACAGCGATGAAATTACAAATTACTTACCTGAATCTTCACTGATGTCAGGCTTGAGCTAAATAAGACACACACAGAACTAAAATTGGCCAATATTAGCTTATGAGTGAATTATCCTTATAGCTACCAGACTGTTCCTCGGCGTCTGTCTTCAGAACGTGTACGTCGACACACAATTTTACAAATATTCAATGTTTCACAAATTTTATCACAATTAACTGATGCCGGAAATAGATCAAAAGCGGCATTCACAAGGGTTCAAAATTTACTTCTCTCGCGACTTGCTTACGCATTCATTTTACCATAAAGGTATCATTTATACCGTAACGACAAGCCTGAGACTTAGCGATTAAGTATCATTTAGTAATGTGCTCACTTTTAATCACTCTCCTTGTCCTGGTTTGAAGGTTCTACAATGTTGTTGATTCTACGTTGGTTACAGATTAATTCATTTATTTTAAGTATACGGATTACGAATACGGATTAAGAATACGGATTTTCACCACCCCATATCATCCCATGGGTGCCGTAAGAGCCGACAGAGGGAGTATATTATGCAGAGAACAGCATTGTAAGAGAAGGAAAACTTCATACAAACCCTATACCAACCCATTTGGCCAGCTCGGTATAGTAGGCCAATTTCTCCTTTCAAAGGAGAGGCCTAGTCCAGCAGTGGACTGTTAAAGGCTGATGATGATGATGACAGTTCTAAGTCAAAAGTAAAATCGATTTTACCATACATCTCAAATAGATCAGATTGAAGATGTATGGGAAAATCGATTTTAGTTTTGACTTTGAAATTTTGATTTATATTTGTTTGTAGTAACATGATTTTTTTTGCTCCCGCACTAGGAAGAAATCCTGTGTCGCGGGGGACTTTACAAACATATAACCAACGGACACAATGAACACCCAGACTCGAAACAACAATTTATAGATCGTACAAAGTTTTGTCTCGTGTGGGAATCGAACCCACAACACTCGGCGCAGTGTCAAGCGGCGAGGCGGCTGCTTAAACCACTTCGCCAACCGTGCAGTCAAAGAATTAGATTCTAAATTCAATTAAATCAGGAAGATTTGTTTTAAGTTACAAAATCTTTGGTTTAAAAATATATTTTTTATACCTACTTATCGAAAAAGTGTCCTCTCAACCCTAGCAGTAGAAATTACACTCTTCGTATAACGGTAAACCTCATAAAGATTAACACACTATGTAATTGTATCCTGGTAAACTGCAGTTTGATTTCAATCCTGTACCTAAATATATACAGGCAACGAGTATTTGTGAGACACTTAGATATAGATACATACACAGACTCACGCCTGTTTCCCTGAGGGTTAGGCAGAGACTACGGGACGCCATTTGCAACGATCCTGACATACCTATCTCTCTTGCTTCATTCACTCCCATCAAATTTCTCATGCATGCTCTTCGGTTAAGGGTACCTCTAACCTGTCCTTTTTTGAAAGATATGCTAAGATAGCTTGGACACATGGAGAGGAGGGATGACGAAAGACTGACCAAGAGGTTAATTAAGTCAACTGTGAATAGTACAGGAGGAAGGGAAAGACCTAGAGTCCTAGACGGATGATCTCTGCCCAGATTGGAGACATCCTAAAAAAATGACAGGTTAGACCTAGTATGTCTGTGTAATCTATGGGTTAGACACTTACTTATTTATTATTATTGAACGATCGTTTTCGAATTGCCACAAATTGACAATTGTAATTTACAAATAGTTTTAATACATTTGACTGCACGGTTGGCGTAGTGGTTTAAGCGACCGCCTCACCGCTCCACACTGCTCCGAGTGTTGTGGGTTTGATTCCCACACGAGGCAACACTTTGTGTGATTCATAAGTTGTTGTCTGGAGTCTGGGTGTTCATTGTGTCCGTTAGTTGTATGTTTGTAAAGTCCCCCGCGACACAGGACTTAGTCCTACTGCGGGAGTTGTCTTATTAAAAAAAAAAAAAAAATAACAGCCACTCATCATTATGTCAGATACCTGTCCCATTGCTTCACTTTCCTGATTTGGCGACGATATTTCGAACTTACCCTTGTCCTCGACAAACCAAAAGCAATTAAAAGATACGTGCTCTCCTGCCCTTTAAATTATTTATTGCGTAAAGGTCACTTGTTAATATTGCCCATCAGACCTTTGTAGCGACATGTTTGGCGAATTGAGGCTACCAGATTTACAGGTTATGCAATCCATTAAACTCATACCTGTTCCTCTTTTATAGTGCGAGCAGAAGTATTTCACCTGCATATCTTCCGTTAAGTAATAAGACCTTTTTATAAAGGTATTCAGAATGACCATATCGAAACCTTTAAATAGATAAGTATTAAGAAGTATTTTGTTATTATAGTTCGCGCTGCATCTTTGAGGTCTCTCAGGAAAGCGACAACTCCATGAATCTGTTGATTATGTGAAAAAATAAAATAAAATTAGCGAGGTCAATTTAACGCGTTCGTCGCTGTCTTACTGGAGAGTTGATCCTTTATAGAAATGTACGTATGTAAAAGGGCGCCTGGCGCCTAGGTCTATGACATTCACATAGAAGCAGATCCTGACGCTGTTCTGAACAAGAGAACCTAGCTGTCCATGTAGATGCGGAGGTCCAGATGTCAGTCGCTTCTTAAAAAATAGTATTCTGTCAAATCTTGTACCTAAGCCTAGAAAGCAGACTCTGGACGAGACGATACAATCATTACAAAGTTAGGATGATGATAACGATGCTGAGTTGTTGGCAAATTATATGCTCGGTTCAATGAGTTACTCGTGAATGTGTAATAAACCGACAAACAGTACCTACTTCTGTATTTAAAACATAAGGTAGGTTAAGATGTTGACGACGTCCGCTATGATTTCATCAGTTCCCGTTATATTGATAAATCAAACTCGGCCACATAATCATTGACTATAATCACCTATCGGATTAACTAAGGCCGCGCGCACTTTGGACACGAATTCGTATCGTACAGTATACGTACGAGCGTGGTCGTACGAATTGAGTGCGCACACTGTATACGTTTTTATTAGTCAAATGAGCAGTGTTCTAGTGATATCGGATTTGTGAAGTCTGCTTTGGTTGGAGCGCGATGAATAATCTGTATCTTCACGACAATTCTCTTATCACTCGAAGACAGCGGTGGCGTCGTCGCTATCGTAGAACCGAATACCCATTCGTGAAATATATTTAAAAAGACGATTTTGGTGAATTAAATCATATCATGGAAGACTTATATCATCATTTAAAAATCAGTTTGGTCCCACAAACATTTATGTTCGTGAATCAGTTAATTAACTTTTCTACATCCATTTCTTATGTTAAAACGTACGAATGTGTTTTAAAATCCCAACAAGTTCGGATTGTTTTCGGATGTCTGAACTACACGTACGTATACGCACGACTCTCGCATCCAGTCTGCGCGCTCCCATAGTACTTGGAATATCGGGATCGTTCGTATTTGTTTGTACGTGTACGCACGAGTATAATTCGTACGAAAACGTGTCCAAAGTGCGCGCGGCCTAATACTTACAGTATACGACAGGTCATTGAACTCGTATAAAACGGGTAAGGTTGAATACAAGGTTGGCAAATATAGCAATAAATGTAGATAAAGTATTATAATATTCTACCACATTCACACAACACCATCTAGTCCCAAACTAAGCAGAAGCTTGTACTATAGGTACTAGATAATTGATAAACATACACATATACTTTTTTTGTAAATACATACATATTATACATAGAAACACCCAGACCAAGACAAACATCCATGTTCACGCACACAAATGTTTGACTTGAGCGGGAATCGAACCCGCGACCTTCGGCGTAGCAGTCGCTTACACTCCCGCGGCGCCAACCGGTCGTCTAATTAATTATCTAAAAGTATTAATGGAGTTGGCTGCGCAGATGGTTCTGTGAATGTAATAGTCATCTTTCTGCAGCTGCTTTTTCGAAAGTATTGTTTATTAATGGATACGTAACTTAGCCACACTGACATACCTATTGATAAGCATGTACACAAGGCTAATCGCCAAGCTAAACACTTTGACCGTTGTACTGTTCTTCTTCTTCTGCTTGGCGATTATTAATCCTGGTCTATATCAGGGTCCGCCTTCCTACTCAATTCTCTCCATTTTGCCCGGTCTTTTACATCCTGCAAAGTCAATCCGTTGGCACTCATGTCGCTTCTCACGATGTTGATCCAGCGCTTTTTGGGCGTCCTTGAGGCCGATTTTCGGCTACTTCCCACTCTAGACATTTTCGACCTATATACTCCTCCGGTCAGCGCATTAGATGGCCATATCATTTCAGGCGGTTCTCCTGGAGCTTATCCGCCACGTCACGGACGCCAAGGCTACCACGGATGTAGAGGTTACGAATACGGTCGGCTCTTGTAACGTCGTTCATCCATTCCATCGCAGCATCTTCATTTCGGTGACGTGGAGCTCCTGAGTGTGTTTGTCCAGGGCTGGCCAGCTCTTGCTGCCATAAAGCAGACCGTTGTACCTACTGTTCATAGCGAAGAAAATAAAGATTAAAATCATATAAGGTTGGCTTGTCGCTGTGTACAATAGCAATGAATACAGATTTTACATAGAAGCGCAGTTCTTAAAAATTTCGTGTGCCAATTCCAAGTGGGGACTGTTTCCAGTTTAGTTCGTAGTTGGCGCCGTTGGTGGCGCTGGCGTCGTTCTCCGTCTCTCTTGCCCTCGGTCATAGAGCATAGATATTTAAATAGAGGACCATTTCTTATGGCCGCTCTGTAGACAAACTTTCTGTGACCAGTGTGACCCATATTGCCGCTTGGCGGCGTGGCAGTCGCGCTGTGTCAGCTGACTCTACGAGTGCAAGAGAGACAAAAGTTTCTCCTGTGTATCTTAACTACGAGAGCAAGAGAGATGGAGAACGACGCCAGCGCCGCCAACGGCGCCAACTACGTACTACACTGACAACCGTCAACACGCCTGTTGGAATCGGCACACGAAATCCTTATGAAATGCGCTTCTATTACTTATGTGTATTCATTGCCTCGGTAGAGACAGCTGTCAGTGCTGTCACAGCGCGACTGCCACGCCGCCAAGCGTAAATTTGAGTCGCAGAAAGTTTGTCTTCAAACCACCGTATGAAATTCAAATTCAAATTCAAATTCAAACTTTATTCATTAACAATTTTCACATTGTGTTTGAAATACATAGTTATAAAAATAAACAGACATTAATATATATCCAATTCTATGAAATTACAGAAGAACAAAAAAAAATACAATTAATTAGGCAGCACGCCATTAGAAACATACAAGTCACGGAAATTAACTAAAACAATCAGTAGTCATTAGTCAATAATAAATTATAATCAAATAAAAGCAAATTGTTAAATAATAAAATAATGATGTCAGTAATGAAATATGAATGTCAATAATATAATAACAATAAATAAATGAATTACGTTAAAATAATTAATTGTAATAATTATAATTAATTATTAATTATTGTTCCTCAATGTCACGATAAGTACACTTTTGCATGTCGTCGAGAGAATATAAACACCCTTCCAGCAGAAACGTCTTAAGCTTACTTTTAAAATTACTTTTATATAGCAAGCTCTTCAAACCAATGGGCAACTTATTAAAGATTTTGATAGCGCTGTAATAACTACTGTGCTTTGCTATATTTAATTGAGGTATATTTTTGCACTGAAAATCTTTTCTACGCGTGTTTTCCCTGAGTTGGCGTTCTTCTTCCGTTTCATACTTGTGAACGCACTTCGCAAAATTGGACAATAAAACCAGTATGTACAGACTCGGCACTGTTAAAATTTGGAGCTCGGCAAAATGCGGTCTACAAGATACGTCCTGCCTTATACCTACAATGGTTCTAATCGCCCTTTTCTGCAAAATGAACGCTCTGGAAATATTATAACTGTAACTGCCGCCCCAGAATAATATGCTGTATCTTAATTTGGATTCGACCAGAGCATAATATACTATTTTTAAATATTTAATACCAACTTCGTCCCTCAGGCTTCTTAGCACGTAACATGCAGAACTGATTGCACTTTCCAGACTAGTGAGCTCATCCTTCCAGTTTAGATACTCATCTAAATTAACACCAAGAAATTTTGTAGTTTTTACCGTGTTCACTAATTCACCATTTGAAACACAACTAAGATTAACGTTGTTTTTCGTAGTTGAACGGAACAACATGATGTTGGTTTTATTGGTGTTTAATTCAAGGCTGTTTACTGAAAACCAATTATGAAAAATTCTTAATGCCTCATTAACTTTCAAACTCAAACTGTCTATACTCTCTGCTGATAGAATAGCATTAGTGTCGTCAGCAAACATAATCGGTTGAATATCTCCCATTGAAATGTTTGTGACGTAGTGTATCAAGTCGTTAATATACGTAATAAAGAATATAGGGCCGAGTATTGAACCTTGCGGAACGCCTGTTACAATTGGAGTCATTTTTGACTTAAATGTTTCCTCACAACAATATATGCCATTAACACCATTGCTATCAGCTACTGCTTGTATTTCAATAAACATTTTTCTATTTTGGAGATATGATTGAAACAGTTTCCCCGCATTACCCCTAACTCCATAGTGTTCTAATTTTTTAAAAAGCAGTTCGTGGTTGACAGTATCAAAAGCGGCACTTAGGTCCAGAAAGAGACCTGCCACTTTTTTTTTCTCGTTCATTCGGTTAACAACATCGCTGACTAGTAGCTCAATAGCGTCTTGTGTGCCGACTCCAGTTGTATACCCAAATTGCCGATGATGTAATACTTTGTTGAAGTGCAAGTGTTTAATCAATCTAACTTTTATTACTTTTTCAAATATTTTTGACATTGTCGGTAATAACGAAATGGGCCTGTACATGGAAGGATCAGATTTAACTCCCTTTTTATATATCGGTATAATCTTAGCTATTTTGAATTGATCTGGAAAAATACCCTGCTCTAGACAATCATTAAACATATTGGTTAGAGGCTCAGCTAGTAAATCAATATTTTCCTTAATTGCTGATATGGGTAATTCATCGTAGCCACATGAAGATTTATTTTCCATACTGTTAACTAATTTAAAGATTTCATGGCATGTGACTGGATCCCATATAATTTGGTTATCGACTCTGGTAGTGTTGTTTTCCAAAATGCTAATTGCCATTGGCGAATAACCTTGTGCTTGATTGAATTTCTTACCAAATTCATCTGCGAAAATGTTAACGATTTCTGACGGATTGGACACAGCTTTATTACCAGATTTAAGAATAATCTTATCTTTTGCGATTTGTTTTTTATTTCGATGTCGATTGATGATCTTCCAAATATCTTTCGACAAGTTTTTAAACTTAGCTATTTCTCTTTGGATCGCCAACCTCTTAGCCATTTTTATTACCCTTCTATACACTGCAATATATTTCTGTCTATAATTTATAATACTAGAATCGGTATAGTACCCTTTACCCACCACCAGAAAACGTTTCATTAGGCTCGAAGTCTTGATTCCTTTTGAAACCCAGCGCAAGTTTGTAAGAGAATTTAAACGTACTTGCCTTTTTTGTTTTTTAAAGCTCTGTTTATACACTGTTTGGAGCGTTTTTATGAAAGTATTCAGGCCTACAGAAATGCGCCCCTATGTAAATATCTGAGCTCTTTGACAATAGTAATATCCAATTTCACCACAAATCAATGGACATTATGTTTCAGATACTTAAAACAATGAAACCGACTGTCAACTGAAAAGAAAAAATCAACAACAACAATTTTTGAGGTTGGTGTCAGTATATCCTCAATACTTACTTGGAAAATACTGGGTGTAAGGAACAGCGTACCGAAGACCAATACTTACCAGAATTTCAGTAAGTGATATTGAGGCCATTGATTGTTGAATTTCCCGGAAAAATTCTAAGACTTAATTGTTTCCCAAAAAACAGTACAACAGTAATGTAATAATACTGTGAATGTAATACATATCGTATTACTAGAAATACCCAATGCTGACTTTTCCATCCTGATATCCTATTTATAACTGTGTGATTTTAACTCATCTAATCGTATACCTACTAATATATAAAGCTGAAGAGTTTGTTTCTTTGTTTGTTTGTTTGGTTGAACGCGCTAATCTCAGGAACTACTGGACCGATTTCAAAAATTCTTTCAGTGTTAGATAGCCCATTTATCGAGGAAGGCTATTGGCTATATACCATAACGCTATGAGCCAAGGGCCGCTCCCTCCGCTCCCAGCAGTAGCCATAAATAACGTGGGTGTAACCGCGGGCATCCTCTAATACTAATATATAAAGCTGAAAAGTTTGTTTGTTTGTTTGGTTGAACGCGCTAATCTCAGGAACTACTAGTCCGATTTGAAAAATTCCTTCAGTGTTAGATAGGTAATTTATCGAGGCAGGCTATAGGCTATAACATCACGCTATGAGCCACGGGAGCGAAGCAGTAGCCTTAAATAACGCGGGTGTAACCGCGGGCATCATCTAGTTGTTAATATACACTCATTGTAGTAATTTTAGAACGTAGCCGCGAAGCTGTCTCCCACTGATGTGGGCAACAAGCAACAAGTATCTTAGGGATTTTACTTTAAAAATAGGATCCGTGATGTAACGACACGCTTATAAAAGAAATGGGACAAGGTTGAGGGCCCATTGTGGACATTTTATGTAGGAAAAAATGCGGTTACTTACCTGTACACGTGCGAAAGAAGTTATGAGTACTTACGTAAGAGGTCAAAAAATCGTGCGGAGGTCATCGCTGAATGTTAGCTATAAAGTTGAATGTCGCACGGTTTTTGACATGGCATGCCATGACGAAACTGTCTGAAATATTATTTCGTTCATAGCTCAAGTAATAATCGTTTTAGAGCAAATTCGTTCAACCAGTCCCTATTAAACTAGCTCTTCTTTCGGTGAGTAGCAATTTCAAGGCGAAAAGTTGAGTATTTTTTTAAATATCCGTAAAAATATTTAGAGAAAGCATGTTTTCAAATTAAAATTCTATCGAGCGAAAATCTTCCAATCTTGTATCTGTCCGAGCAGTCCCTAGATAAAGACCTGATAAATAATATATAAAATTTTCACTTTGCTGGTGTGTCTCACTGCTTCAAAATCTGTAATAAAATAGGGCATACATTTTCGAGGTAGCACCTTAAGCGACGGGTCTGACGTCAGCAGCTGGAATAAAATAATATTACGGCTGTAAATATTTAAATATTCAGCGAATTAATAAATATGTTTCGTCAGTTAACATTGATAGAATAGATATCAATAAGAATGAACAGTAATTCCAACCGTAACAACATGTTATTCGTATTGTATTCCAAATGCTAGCATGTTAGTTAGTTCTGACAAATTATTACGCTCGCTCGAAGTAAGTACCTATATCTTCATATACAATGTTCAGTTAGCTATGTTCCGTGTATTTTCCGTGTGGTGGCAGATCATCATCACTATCATCATCATCATCATCACTACACAGTATAAAACCAAGTCTGTGTTCTGTCTGTCTGTCCCAATGTATGCTTAAATCCTTACAACTACGCAACGGATTTTGAAGCGGTTTTTTTAATAGATAGGTAGAGTGATTCAAGAGGAAGGTTTATATGTATAATACATGCATAAAATAGTAGAAAAATATATATAATATAGTAAGCAGCGATAGCTGAGTGGAGACACCGACAGACTTCTACGCAGAGGGTCTCGAATTCGAATCTGCGGCACGCACCAATGACTTTTCAGAGTTAAGATCGCTTGCTAATCGGTGAAGGAAAACATCGTGAGGAAACCAGCATGTCTGAGAATTCTCCATAATGTTCTCGAAAGATATGTGTAGTCTGCCAACCCGCAATTGGCCAGCGTGGTGGACTATGGTTTACCCTTCTCATAGTGAGAAGAGGCCCATGCCCAGCAGTGGGACAGTATAAAGGGCTGATGTTGATGATAGTAGAGAAACACTGATAGTTTTAGAGGTTTCTAATGTTATGTCGTAAATAAGCACATTTTTGCGCTTACCTACATTGCAAACGCTGCCTGAACTCTACCAAATAGGTAAAAATAATCTACTGTATTGTACACCTTAAAAAAGTCTACAAAAAAGTCCGCGATGGTATACAACTATATATAATTATGTCTATCTCTAAGGGATAACCCACAATAACCAGTTTTATCTTCTACTTTTTACGAGGAATAATGGCTTATTTACGAAGCGATTTTATGCAATACAACATTAATCCTTATCCGATTAAGTAAATTGAAGACATTGTGCATGTAATGTAGATCAATATGCCCCTCCCCCCAATTAATATTATAATGAATATTTACGAAGATATTACAGATTTAAAATGCGATGACATAGCGGTTGCGGCGGGGCCGGGGGCCGGCCGGCGCGGCAGTGCGTGCCTATAAGCATTGCACCCGTGCGAAGACGGGGCGGGTCACTAGTTAAGAATGTAAAATGCCACTACTCCATTATATACCATGGGTGTGTCGTAAGTGAAAACTCAAAACATGAAGCAAATATTAGTATTTTTGTAAAGAAACGGCAAACTCGGCATCAAACTCTATGTCACCAACGCACCACCTACCGACTCACAGTGGAGAAAATGAAGAGAAGCTACTGTCCAGCAGTGGACTGCGTACGGCTGTGTAGAAGTAGAGTAACTATAGTAGGTAGATAGTAAGGCTTTCAGTCTCGATACATTTTCGAGTCCCGGGAAAAAATTCGAGACTCAGCCCGGTCTCGAAATTTCCGGGAATAATTAGTCTTTCGAGACTCTTTAATACATACATACATACATACATACATATCGTCACGCCTTTTATCCCCGAAGGGGTAGGCAGAGGTGTATTTCTACACCCACTTTTCGCCAGATATACTTTAGTCCCACGTAATAAGGGGCGAGCCTATTGCCGTACCGGGCACATTTCCAGACTCCGTGCTGCTACTGAGAATTTCGTGACAGAAAAACCCAATAACACTGCCCGACCCAGGAATCGAACCCGGGACCTCCCGATCCCACGCGCACATTTATGCCGCGAGACCAACGAGGCAGTCGTATAGGGTTTGATGTCGAGTTTTCCGTCTCTACGCATAGATGGTATTTGCATCGTGTTATCCCTTAGTCGCCTTTTACGACACCCACGGGAAGATAGGGGGTGGTGACACTTGTATTCTATGCCGTCAACCACACGGCACTCTTTAATTTAGTCAGTTAATAGGTACAATGAGTTTAAATAATGTACTTTATTTATCAAGAAACTGTTACATAATCAAATACATACAAGTATTTTTTTATGTAATAGGCACGTAGGCACCAAAATACATCCAATGTGTTTTCAGATAGAAAGGATCTGATGATAGCCTAAGATCCGTAGAAGAGCGACATTCACCGATCTGGTTAACGGATGAAAAGTATTATATATCAAATTTTGCATGTACAAAATATATCGCGAATGAGTTGGCACAAAAAATCCTGTCCAGACTAGGAAAAGTATAAAAAAATATATATTTGACTTTCATTTAACATACGACTTTAATGAATAAAACATTATACGCAACGACAGTCCATACAAGAATGGGCATTCTCCTTTAGTACTAACCGAATGTATGAACCCTAAATGGTACGTAAACATTGGGTTGTCTATTTTTCTGGCATATTTATAGGGTTGGCAGGTATTAACACTTCGACAGTTAAGTTGATACTAGTTATATTTATCAATTTGTTTAATAGACAAATGTTTTACACAAATGAGCGTTACGTCACTGCGAACACGATGATATAGAGTGGTCTGCGAAAACCCTGTCAGGAAAAGCTGTTGGCCAGTTCTTTTTTAGCCTGGACGTCATTTTTTTTTGCCAACCACGGTAACTCACGAGATTTCTTAATAATGGTTTTTATTTGACTTAAGTCTCAAAAGTCTCGAGAACTGGAGGCAGCAGTCTCGCGTCTCGAAAACACCGCGAAATCGTCGAGACTCGAAACTCTCGAGACCGGGACTCCTGGGATGAAAGCCTTAGTAGTTACGCAAGCCCTGCACTATCTGTTTACAACATTAATTACGGCATTCAGCTTTAGTTTTGACTTAGTTCAAATTATGCTTTAGATTTTATTCTCAAATTATTATATTTGACATTGTGACGTCATAATCGATTTTACAGTTTGAGTCATAGCTCGATAGATGGCGTTGTGCCGTACGGCTGAATCGCGCTATGGTTTCGTTACCGCGGCGAGTATAAAGTCCGCGAAGGCAAATTATCGTTAACTCTGGTTTCCCTTCAAAACGCATAAATCTTTCGCCTTTTACTAAAGATTTCCGTGGAGGGGAACACTCAAATGAGTCTTTGATATTTTTGATGCCCTGCTTCGTGCAGGGAGAAAATGCCTATGAGACCATTCTTCGCTCTTCAGTAAAGCAACGCCGCGCCGTTTCTGTAGCACTTAAGACTTGAGAGTCATAGACCGCCCAACTGAAAATAATTTAACTAATACTTCCCATAATAATTAGTATCAGTGTTGCCAAGTCTACCAACTTTTCGGTAGATCTATCGATTTTGCGCTCAATCTACTGATCTACCACCACGGGGCTTAGATCTACCTATTTTATAAATAATAAGAATCATTAGACGTTAATGCTAGATACAAGGATATTACAGTAAAAATACAGGATATTACAGTAAAAATACAGGATATTACTAAGGAAGCACTAGATGGCAAAATGCCTCAGAAACATCAAGGATGGATGACAAATGAAATCTTGGGACATATGGATGAGAGACGACAGTTTAAAGGTATAGATGAAGACAAATATAATGAGAAAGATCAAATTATTAAGTTAAAAATCGTAGAAGCAAGACAACAATGGCTTTCCATGAAATGTCCAGAAATAGAATTATTACAACGTAAAGATGATAGTCACAATTTGTACAAAAAGTTATAAGAATTCACGAACACTAATAGGAAAGGGAATCAAAGTACTTTAGTTAACAAAAGTGGAGTAATAGCTGTAGATGAGGAAGAAGTTTGTGAGATCTGGGAGGAATATGTGCAAGACCTTTTTGAAGATAACAGACATGAATCTATAAGTACAGAAGATAATGATATGGACGGTCCAGAAATTTTAAAATCCGAACTACTAACAGCTTTGCAACGTATGAAAGGGAATAAAGCAGTGGGCCCCGAGGGCCCGACGAAAATTACTGCATGATTATAACTTAGATGAATTACATAGGTACTATGTATTTTTTTTTTTAATTATGATTCTAACGATGCGCTCCCTGAAGACTGGCTCTTGTCCATTTTATGCCTCTACCCAAAAAGGCCAAAGCCAAACATTGCGGTGACCATAGAATAATTAGTGTCATGAGCCATGTTTTGAAAATATTCGTAAAAATCTTACACAATAGAACTTATAAGAAAATAGAAGAGAACCTAAATGAAACGCAGTTTATATTTAGAGCTGGGTTGGGTATAAGAGATGCTCTTTTGGCTATTCAAGTTCTCATACAAAGATGCTTAGATGTTCAAATGGAAGTACACTTGTTTTTCATAGACTTTGAAAAAGCTTTTGATAATGTGAAACATGATAAGTTGATAGAGATATTGAAACGATTGGAATAGATGATAAAGATATAAGATTTATAGAAAAAATATACTGGAATCAAACAGCTAAAATTAGAATTGATAACTCATTAAACAAAGAAATTAAAATTGAAAAAGGTGTAAGACAGGAGTGTATTTGTTACCTTGTTTATTCAACCTCTACTCGGAATATGTTTTTAATAAAGCTTTCGAAGACCTGGAACTAGGCATCCGTGTTAATGGACAGCTGATACAAAACATACGCTATGCCGACGACACTGTACTTTTGGCCAATAACCCTCATGACCTTCAAATTATGTTAGGAAAACTGAATGATGCGCTTTTGGAATCTGGTTTAAAAATAAATACAAATAAGACTAAATACATGAAAGTTAGTAAGGATACGACATCTTCAGTAGAGAACTCTATTAAATTTAAATTAAATATCACAAGTTTGGAAAAGTTAATAAATATAAATATCTTGGGTGCTGGCTTCACGAATCATGGGAACCGGAACATGAGATTAAAGTGAGAACAGAAATCGCCCGAAACCAGAGTATGAGGAAATTGTTTACCAACAGGAGAATTAATCTCAATCTGAGATGGTGGATGGTAAAATGGTATGTTCTCCCTGTTCTGATGTATGGATGTGAAAGCTGGACCCTAAAACAGAACTTAATTGACAAATTAAAGGCGTTTGATATTTTCCTTTCTTTTCTTTTTTTTAATGTATTTTTTAGTTATTTAAGTATATAAATTATTGTTTTATTTTATGTGTAAATAGTCATTTAGCTATGTTAGTTTTAATTTGATTGCAAATAAATAGAGCAATGTAGCTTTAATGTGTCTCCAGACATTACTACTTGTTATTTCATTGAATATATCTATTTGAGAGCATATACGGTTATATTGACTACACATTCTAGATATTGGGTTATTGTGTGAAACATTATTGTTGCTAGATGGTATTACAAAAAGTTGTGGTGCGTACAGATCGCAGTGGTGTTTTGAATTTCAATTTCCCGACGAGATGTGTGTCCGATAAGCAATTTACAATTTTGAAAAGTGTACACAAGTCACTCATCCATCTCCTTTGCTCAAGAGTAATCATTAATAAAATTAATTAAATCAAAAAGATAACTTTGTACGCCAAACTGCGCGCCGCTACTTATGCTTTTACATAGCACATTTCGAATTTGACAAAAATCGCTTACGACGGTAATTTATGAGTGATTTTTGTTTAATTTGTAACAAAATCAATTAAAACAAACAAGGGACAGCGATAAATAACGTGTATACTCGTATTTTTTGTGCTATAGCTTGTTACAAATGTCTTTTCTGTTAAACATTCTAATTAAGTAGTATTTAATATTAATACATCCTTGTACAACTTATTATTCTATCAATTGGAGTTTTCTGCGTGCTCAAAGGGGGACCTTTCAATTAAAACAACGGTTAAAATACACAGACAAGCGGACGGACAGCAGAGGTTTAGTAATAGGACCCCGTTTTACCTACGTTTGCCGCTTATACATACGGAACCCTAAAAAGTACCTATCTGTTCTTCATCGTAGCCTTTCTACCCAAAATAGTTATCTTAAATATTATTTTTTTAAACCCTTACTCAATATTTTATCTGAATTAATTTGAATTCGAAAGTTAAGAAAATAAACGCCTAACTTATAAATATAGCAAACATAATGATTTCATTCTGCTAATATTTTCTGTAAGGCGTTTACAAGCGCTATATCTACAAAAAAAGTATATACCTAATATGTACCTATATATATTATACATTAAAGTAAATAATCATTTTAAATAAAGAATGATTTTTCATAACACTCTAAGAACTGCAAATTTCAGATTTCTAATCAGATATAATTGGTAATATTTCAATGATACAATTTTTTGCGATTGTGATGCAGAATCTTTGATCAATAGCTGTACATATGTTGGAAAATTTTCAACTCAAACTAAATTTCACTAAAAATAATTACATATTAAGATTGCTGGTCATTTTAGCGATATATGCAATTTAATTCAGAAAAATAACAGGAGCAGTTAAGTCAACTACAGCTTCAATAAAGGGCGTTCTGATATACTTTTGAATCACTATAAGGCTTGCTACATAATATAAAAATATTTATTTCTATAACATATAACAGGCCAGCAACTACATTTTAAGACTATATTTACACAAAAACTAAAAGCTAACCCTCGAATAAAATATGGGAATAAAAACAGAAAAAAATACAAATACTTTGATACGGTTACTGTCCGCACCCTTCAAAACGCACACATTTTTTCGCCTAGTCCATTTAGTTAAATAGGTACTTACTAATATTTTTGATCATGAACGTAGGTTTCATAAATTTTGCCTTTCTTCTAAATAACTACTAATTTATATATCTAACAAATCACCCTTTTTTGCTCAGTCTTCATCCATTTTTGCAGTCAACATCAGGAATTTTAAGATTTAGAAAAAAATAACATGATTGAATTAGGATACAATAATGTATCTATTTAAAATTACAGCACAAGGGTCTAATTTTAGGTACTACTCTCTCTACTTGTATTTAGTAGACAAATTTTATGTTTTGTAAGAATAATTGTAAGCTGTCAAGTCTGTGCGAAGCAGAGTGATCATGATTTAAAAAGTTTCATTTGCTAGCCATTCATTCGAATTATTAAGCCTTTTGTTATCAAGAGGCTTAATTTCGAACAGTTCTTCGCTCTAAGACTCAGATTATCATTAGGTGGCTACTCGAAATTACTTGATGAATAACTGAATAGGCACTACGGCGCTCCAGCTTATTCAAACTTTTATCAACAATGACTTGCTAACAAAAGGTACAACCATAATAAATGGTAAATTTCGAAGCCAATTAAAATTGTAATTGCTGAATATAAAGACACTTAAATTAACCATCACTCGAAATATGAATAAATTGTTGTTATCTCTAAATATTTTAAGCTAACATATTTGTGTTAAGAATTTTAGATGCCTGGCAAACAATCAATAGGTAAGTACTATACCTATTGTAGGAGTACGTAAGTATAACACTTATGCTTGATAATAAATCGAACAATAACATTACTTTAGATATAATATGAACTATTTGACTTGGATAAATGTCTTCTGATCATTGAAATAATTAAACGTTAGTTGCAGAGAAAATATGGAAGCGCCTGACATGACAATATAGAAAACACAATTATAAACATTTTTATATTCGTATCAGGCGCTAGCATTTTCTTATGACAGGAATGTGTATAATTAGTACTGATTAGATACGTAATTCATGTACATATTTGGCATTCAGATAAAAAAGTGAAAGTGGTATATGGTTAGGTGAAGATAATGGGTATGTTTAGTACCTATACTACGGAACCCGTCATGGGCGAGTCCGACACGCTCTTGATTTAATTATTATACCTAGTAGTTATCTTATTATATGTCATTTTACCTTCATATTTGGTATCCAGATAAACAGCCTTGTTATTAGTATCCTCACAATACCTGGTGATCCTTACGAGAACGAGCAGTGACGTCCCTGAAGAAAAACGCCGCCATTTGAAGACAGTACAACACAGAAGAAGTTTTACGTACTAGGGTTGATGACAGTTGAAGTAGGTAATTTTAATTAGTTTTCATTATAATCCATTGAAATGTAATTTTTTTTTGAGCTTAGCGTGCACTACCACTCTTTTTTCGACTACACTTTTTTCTTTAGGTGGCTGCCGGACAAGGGCTGCGACTCCACAAATTTGGATTTAACTTCACACCAACCCCCTATTGTCATCTATAAAATAAAATTGCGTCCTCTGATAAAGGCAACCCCAAATGTAACTTTTTAATGGACTATTATGCATGGCGGTTGATGTAATCGTTGTTGTATTAAAAATATAATCTATGTTTGCAGATGCCGCCACAGGTTGGGTATCGGTAAAGGCTACATCATCATCATCGGCCCTGTATATAAACTGTCGGCACGGACATTTTGCAATCTGTCTCCTGTTTAAATTTTTCTATGGTGGAGGCTACTTCTCTGCGTACAGCTGTAGAGGCAATGCCTGCCAGTGGATATAGCATCTTTACCGGGGTCGGCTTCAGACATCGCGTAATTTGCCGACACGTTTCATTAAAAGCTATATCCACTTTTTTGGCGTGAGACGATCGGTGCTAAACCGGGGATGTGTATTCGCCCGCAAAAAAACACAATGCCAATCGTGTGGTACGCAAAACTGAAGTCGCAGCACCCCATTTTGAGGATGTTAATCGGAGCAGAAGGTTATTGCGTGCAGAGACCTTTTAAGTTTTCACAGGTGACTTTGTAAGTTAATTTTCGATCCAGAGAGATGCCCAGGTATTTTGGGTGGCTGCAATGAGAAACAGGGGTGATTCGCCACCATAGAAAAATTGAAACAGGAGACAGATTGCAGACACCTATTGTATGGCAAAGCCCAGCCACGAAGAGGTTGAAAAGCAGAAAGAGTTTTCTCAGTACCATCCCAGCCACCGACAACAATACTTCCAAGGCCAGAGAAAACCTATGGCGTGTTAAATTCCTTCGTCCATTTGGAAGAGAAACTACCTGCAGGAAACGGGGTTTCTCGGCCAACCTGGAAGGCACTACAGAGGCTGCGTACCCAGGTTGGCAGATCCAGGGACAATCTGCCAAGGTGGGCATTTTTTATAGACCCACGTATGAATAGATGCGACTGTGGCGCATCTCCGGGCCTGCGGGCCGCATTCTTAATCCGTCACCACACGGAAGAGAGTCGTTTTAGTTGATTTTAATTATTTACATGCGGTCAAAAAAGTATCGGGAATAGATTATTTGTTTATGGTTTCAAATTAAATTTTTGTTTTTTGTTTTTTTGTTCTTTTTAGATTGGCACTGTTTTCCATTTTAGCGCAGTTTGAGTTGCATCTGCTATTTATATAAAATACAGTGCTATTTTTAGTTATATCATATCTAGTGTGTATTTCGAATTTCATAATGGACAAAAACATCCAATAAAGAGTTGTCTTAACTTTTGCATCGCTAATGAAGTGAATGAAAATGTTACAGAAGGCTTACGGTGAATCGACTTTATCAAAAACTCATGCTTATGAGTGGTACAAAGCGTTCAAAAGCGGTCGAGATGTGATGGAAGATTTGCACGGCTCTGGTAGGCCTTCAACATCTGCAACTGAAGTTAACATCGCAAAAGTGAAGAAAACAGTGACTGAAAATCCTCATTCAACTTTGAGAGAGATAGCCGCCGAACTTTTTGTATCTCACGAGTCGATCCGTACCATTTTAACTAATCATTTGGGTATGAAACATGTTGCAGCTCGGCTAGTCCCAAAAGAATAGCACAATAGCAAGCACCACGATAATGCGCCTTCACACAAGGCGATCATTGTGAACGAATTTTTGACCAAATATTCAACAAATACCATCGAGCAACCACCATATTCACCAAATATGGCTCCAGCCGACTTCTTTCTTTTTCCTTAACTCTAATTACCACTTCTTGACACCCGTTTTTAATCGGTAGAAGACATAAAGGAGAATTCGCGGCGAGAATTGAACTAAATTCCGGAAACAGCGTTTAAAAATGTTTTGATGATTGGTTTATCCGTTGGCGTAAGTGTGTCGTTCGTTTCTGAAGGAGCATACTTTGAAGATGATAAAATAAATTTGGATGAATAACAAACATTACATTATTGATCTTTTCCCGGTACTTTCTTGACAGAGTAGTATTTTTTTAATTTTGATTTTGATCCATAGTTTTAATGTTTTTATTGGCACTTGCGTAGTCCTAACATTATAGATATGATTAATTGATTATAGGTACTAAATGTCATGCATACTTGGTATCTGTGTAATTACATTATACTTAAAAACTGAAAATGTTATCAGCCCTATGACATATTGTAATTTTATGCTGGGTATGCTGTTGATGTGCTTAATATAAATAAATAAATAAATATTCCTGAAGACCAAACTTGGACGTTTGAGACAATCATTAAACAGGAGTGACCCCACTATAAACATTCTGTAAAAAAATAGCCTAGTCTCGAAGGAGCTGCTTGTTTATCTCTAAAAATCTCTTATTGAAAAAATGCGATCAACGGTTGAACATTAATAAGCAACGGAACCAAAAAACTCAGTTTCGTTACAATAGGTTGTGGATCACTCGTTTACAAGTGTTTCGATGAGGTCCAAACGCAAGATCTCTTTTTAGAGATCTCGCAAAGAGTTTGGTCGACAGCTCGTGTGACCAGAAGGCTGGGGTGTACTTGACCCATCAGTTTAGCATTGCCATAGAACGTCGCAATGCTGCCAGCGTTCTGGGCACGCTCCTGGTCGACGGCGATGTGGAGGACGTTTATGACGCCCTCTAAATTTTTTTTTTTTGGTATATGTTTCATAGGATAGTATTTTAAAATTTAAGTGAAGTTTAATTAAATACCTAAATAATATTATGTACATTGTTATGGAATAAAAAGAAAGAAAAGTGTTTCGTATAGATACTAAAAAGTATTATCTTATCTGTGCTAAAACCCACTAGATACTCAACGACGCTTGTTTTTGTCCACTCTCTTCAATTACTTAGTTGAAAAGTTCAAAATTTCAATAAATGTATTGATTGATTTTAGTAAGTACCTTAATATACTACATACATACATACATACATACATACATAGACTCACGCCTGTCTCCCCGAAGGGGTAGGCAGAGGCATATTAAACGCCCACTTTTCGCCAGTGTTTTGATCCCACGTAATAGGTGGCGAGCCTATTGCCGCTTATCGGGATATTTTGTTTGCCAGAGTCTCGTCCGTTGATGGGCAGGTGCACCACTTGCAGGTGAGGTTGGCTTGGGACCCTAAGTTCTTGGTGGGAACCCTAAGCACCCCCAACTTAATATACTTTTTTCCTAATAATGTGTAAGTTTTCCCTCGATAGATGGCGTTGTGCCGTACGGCTAAATCGCGCTATGGTTTCGTTACCGCGGCGAATATAAATAGTCTGCGGGGACATATTATTGATAACTCTGGTTTCCCTTCAAAACGCATAAATCTTTCGCCTTTTACTAAAGATTTCCGTGGAGGGGAACACTCAAATGAGTCTTTGAAATTTTTGATGCCCTGCAATGCAGGGAGATTAATCTCTTCGTAATGAATGCTTAAAAATGGCAAAATTCAAAATAATTCAAATATGATGCATATGGTTTCCCACCAAGAACTTAGGGTCCCAAGCCATCCTCACCTGCAAGTGGTACACCTGCCGATCAACGGACGAGGCTCTGGCAATCAAAATATCCCGAAAAGTGGCAATAGGCTCGCCACCTATTACGTGGGATCAAAACACTGGCGAAAAGTGAGCGTTAAATATGCCTCTGCCTACCCCTTCGTGGAAACAGGCGTGAGTCTATGTATGTATGTATAAATATTGAACGTTAATTATCGCCAGTGGCGCTTTTAGAAAATTACCGGAATAATGTTGCCGTCAATCGTGAACGAAACGTGTCATTCACACGAAAGTGAACCAACTGAACTTTTTTTATGTAGACTCACGCCTGTATCCCCGAAGAGGTAGGCAGAGGAGTAATATTACACCTACATTTTGGCATGAATTTTTAGGTCCCACGTAATAGGGGGCGAGTCTATTGCCGTTACCGGGCACATCACCAGACTCCGTGCTGCTACTGAGAAATCGGAAAAACCCAGTAACACTTTTGCCCGACCTGGGAATTGAACCCGGGACCTCCGATCAGCAGTCGCATACGCTATCCACTGGACCACGGAGGCAGTCCTATTGAACTAGGTGTTGTTATGTTAATGTTAGGTACTTATTGATAGTTTTATGAAACCAAGGGTCCCTACAAGTAATGTTATTTAAATTTTTAACACTTTTGTTAAACATAAGATCCTTATTATAAATATTTACATGATATTCCTAAACACCACACTTGGACTATGTTTGAGACAGCCACACAGACAGGAGCGATAACACAACTAAAACGTTCTAAAGAACTTAAAATTCTAAAGTCACGAAACAAGCAACGGAATCAAAAAACTCAGGTTCGTTACGCTCGTTATTTATGGTGGATCATACTTATTTGTGTTTCATAAGATTATGGAAACTAGAACCCACTAGATACTCAGCGATGCTTTTGTTTTTAACAACCATTTTCCATTAATTGAGAAATACGAAATTATAGTACCATAATACACTTCCGAGTCATTTTCACCTCACACAATCCGACTTTTTGTTCGGAATACTTGGTTAGTTTACCGTTACCTCGATAGATGGCGTTGTGCCGTACGGCTGAATCGCGCTATGGTTTCGTTACCGCGGCGAATATAAATGGTCTGCGGAGACTTCATATTGTTAACTCTGGTTTCCCTTCAAAACGCATAAATCCTTCGCCTTTTACTAAAGATTTCCGTGGAGGGGAACACTCAAATGAGTCTTTGATATTTTTGATGCCCTGCTATATGCAGGGAATAATTATTTATTTGTGCAACAAGAGAGCAAAGTTGATTTTTGTTTCGAGTGCTGATTTTGTTTTGAGTCCCGAGTCCCGAGCAAGCGAAGGATTCTATGATTCACTCGCTACGCTCGTGAATCAAAGTTAGAATCCTGAGCGTGGTGAGGGAACTTTGTTCTCGTGTAGCACACATAACTTTTCACCACAGCGTGAGATATTACTTAGGAGACATAGAAATGAACAGGAATAGATCGAATTCTGCATAATCACTTGTTGATTTAACTCTTCTGGTGTTAAAGTACAGTCATCATCGCTAGTTTCACTCATCTTTTTAGATTATTTTATATAATATTAATTTAACACGTTACGCTATACCTACTGTATCAGCATCAGCGAAATTTTTATTCCCGCTACTTTTTTAAATCGCGTTTTAATACCGCGTCCCTGATGTTTATTTTTTAAATGTATCATTGTTGTAATTCTAAATAAAAATGTATTGGTTAAATACTAATTTTATACCATTAATTAGACTTATTTTTATTAAAATCCAATAATAAATTAAACATGTAAACAATAACATATAAAAAAAGTAATTTCTTTATTACAAATATATTTTTTTTTGCGTTGCCGTAGGTGTTTTCTTTGAGGTCGAATTCCAAAATCGTACTACGAATACGAAACACTTTTCTTTCTTTTTATTCCATAACAATGTACATAATATTATTTAGGTATTTAATTAAACTTCACTTAAATTTTAAAATACTATCCTACGAAACATATACAAAAAAAAAATATTTAGAGGGCGTCATAAACGTCCTCCACATCGCCGTCGACCAGGAGCGTGCTCGGAATGCTGGCAGCATTGACTCATTGAGACGTTCTATGGCAATGCTAAACTGATGGGTCAAGTACACCCCAGCCTTCTGGTCACACGAGCTGTCGACCAAACTCTTTACGAGATCTCTAAAAAGAGATCTTGCGTTTGGACCTCATCGAAACACTTGTAAAAGAGTGATCCACAACCTATTGTAACGAAACTGAGTTTTTTGGTTCCGTTGCTTATTAATGTTCAACCGTTGATCGCATTTTTTCAATAAGAGATTTTTAGAGATAAACAAGCAGCTCCTTCGAGACTAGGCTATTTTTTTACATAATGTTTATAGTGGGGTCACTCCTGTCTGAATGATTGTCTCAAACGTCCAAGTTTGGTCTTCAGGAATATTTATTTATTTATATCAAGCACATCAACAGCATACCCAGCATAAAATTACAATATGTCATAGAGTTCTGGTGTTAAAGTACAGTCATGATCGCTAGTTTCACTCATCTTTTTAGATTATTTTATATAATATTAATTTAACACGTTACGCTATACCTACTGTATCAGCATCAGCGAAATTTTTATTCCCGCTACTTTTTTAAATCGCGTTTTAATACCTTGTCCCTGATGTTTATTTTTTAAATGTATCATTGTTGTAATTCTAAATAAAAATGTATTGGTTAAATACTAATTTTATACCATTAATTAGACTTATTTTTATTAAAATCCAATAATAAATTAAACATGTAAACAATAACATATAAAAAAAGTAATTTCTTTATTACAAATATTTTTTTTTTTTGCGTTGCCGTAGGTGTTTTCTTTGAGGTCGAATTCCAAAATCGAATTTCGAATTCGAAGGGGTTTGTTTTTTCACTCACTTTTTATATGCATGTGAAAGAGACAGAGCACAGTAAAATTCGAATGTTTCAAATTTATCTGAACAATGTCAATTCGTGACACTGAAGATTGAAAAATTAAAAAGCTACTTTGCCTCACGCTCGAATCAAAATCGCGTTTTGTTCATTGTTGTCTCGCAGCAAAAGCGGCATGTTTGAGCTGCTGAGGTGAAAAATAATTTATTACTATTAAAATTTATATAGAAAGGATTTACTGTGAGAACATGAAACAATGTAATAGATCATCTTACAAGCTTATTTAACGGATATTAATCACGTATGTTGGCAACATCGTTGTGCGAGCGTCATTTTCGACAAAAGTGTGATTCAAATACGTCGCGTTCCGGCTGTGAGTTCGAATACAAGGGGACGCTCGCCCACTTGGCTGACAACCGTGGAACGGATAAGTTGTTTAATAGGCTCTATTGTTATTTTCCGTTATCATTTTTAGAAAGCACAGTCACTGTGCTAAGTTTGCCCTTCTATTGTTTAACCGATTACCTATATTTCAAAAGGTTTAAAATTATATTTGCAATTAATATCTGCTCGATATAAAAATACATCTGAGTGTCAAATATGTAATTAGAATGTGTAATAAATGCTTATAATGTTCTTTACCCTCGTTCTATTGAATAAAGTGTTTCTGGTGTACTAATATGGTTTATTTTCTAATACGTAAAATAACGAATTTAAGATACAAATATCTGCGCATTGCCAAATGGATTAATAAAACAGTAGGTATATTAAAATTGACTGCCTCGTTGGTCTCGCGGCAAAAATGTGCGCGTGGGATTGGGAAGTCTCGGGTTCGGTTCCCGGGCCGGGCAAAGTGTTATTGGGTTTTTCCGTTAGGAAATTCTCAGGAGCAGCATGGAGTCTGGTAATGTGATAGGCTCGCCCCCTATTTCGTGGAACCTAAAAATTCATGGCGAAATGTGGGTGTAATATTACACCTCTGCCTAACCCTTCGGGGATACAGGTGTGAGTCTATAAACAAAAAAAAATAAAACTGACGTAACTAACAGGGGCGCTTTAGAAAATGTATGGAGTAATGTTGTCGTCAATGAACGACACGAATGCGATTTATTGGCGTGTGCTCAGAATTAATTTATTCACCCCTCGAATTGTCATAAGTCAGAGTTCATTCGAGTGACTCAGCCTATTGAACTAGGTGTTGTTATGTTAATTTCAGGTACTTATCGATATTTTTATAACATCAAGGGTCCTTACAAGCAAATGTTGTTTAACTTGTTTAAACTTTAACACTACGGCAGCTGAAACCAGAGTGAGGACCGCGTGAGAGAATAAGGAATAGAAACGCGGAGAAGACAATAAAGGCATCGCGCAGCTGCACACATTAAACTTTATTGACGAGTTTTAGTTATTTTGGCTCGAGGCAATCAAAGGATAACTAAAATTATATAATATGAGATTATAATTATATTTACTTCATCATCATCATCAGCCTTCAACAGTCCACTGCTGGACTAGGCCTCTCCTTGGAAAAGAGGAATTAGCCTACTATACCACGCTGGCCAAAAGTGTTGGTATAGGGTTTGTATCAAATTTTCCTTCTCTTACAGTGCTGTTCTCTGCATAATATGCTCCCTCTGTCGGCTCTTACGACACCCATGGGATGATATGGGATGGTGACATTCCGTATTCTTAATCCGTCACCACACGGCCGATTTACTTAATCTCAAATTAAATAAAAAACCACACTCGAAAATGTCGTGATGACGTCATTTTTACAAGTTTGTAGCCCTCCCCCTTCTTAAATTGTCAGATGATTGAAATATAGACTTTTTAACATGTATTTGACTCCTTAATCTGATGCGCTTGAGAATTTCTGATGATCAATTTATTTAATAATCTCATCCTTTATCCTTGACGGGCGGCCATTATAGGTCTCAATGCTCACATTTGGACGTGGAGGTACTCAACTAGGTATAAGGTACCCCTCTGTATGTTAATCTGTTGCGCTTTCGTAAATCCCGCAATCTCCGCTTGGGCTCCCCTTAATCCCCTACAAATTGCTCCGACGATTTTGAAATCTAGGAGAGAATATCAATACCGTATGCTTGTAAACGAAGACTAACTCTTTAGAACTTATTATAATCATAAAAATTATCACCCTACATGAAGCAGGACTTCAAAAACCCCTTTACGGAAATCTTTAGTAATAGGCGAAAGATTTATGCGTTATGAAGGGAAACCAGAGTTAACGAAAACAGGCCTCCGCAGACTGTTTATATTCGCCACGGTAAAGAAATAAAAGCGAAATTCAGCCGTACGGCACAACGCCATCTATCGCCATAATGGTAAACGTATAAAATATTTACTTATTATTACTTCTAATACTAAAGCTTAAGAAATAATTTTAAAGTATATTGAGTACTATAATCAATAAAATAATGTTTTTTGTCGTTGAGTTAGTGATCCAGTGTGTTCTATACCCATATGTGACACACCATAATTTAGTGTAACGAAACTGAGCATTTTTGGTTCCCTTGTTTGAAGAGTTTAAAACTATATGATATTTAGTACGTCTATGTTATGTAGAATAAGATTAATTATGAATGTAGAATAATAATAAGAATGTAGAGGAAGCGCGTGAGGTTTGTAAGGATAGAAGCAAGTGGCGTTCTGGTGTCTCTGCCTACCCCGACGGGAAAAAGGCGTGAGCATATTTATGTATGTATGTGTGTTATGTCATGAATAGTCATAATAAACTGTCGTTATAGTTGTCTTTAAGAAGAGCCCAAATGTAGGGTATCATAAGTGTCATCATCATCATCAGCCTGCCGTAGTCCACTCCTGAATATAGGCCTCTCCAATGGCACGCCAATGAGCCTGATTATCGGCTCATCGTGTCCAGCCGCAGCTGCCAACCTCTTTGCGTATACCGTCACTCCATCTAGCCGCAGGGCGTCCTACAGTACTTTTGCCAAGGCGCGATTTTTGCTATAGAACACGACTACTCCAACGCATTAGAGTCGTTTTACGACGGGAACAAAACGAATGGACACGTTTAAAATTTTATAAAAATTTTCGATTGAATCGAGAAACGGCACGCAACAGTCGCAACTCGATAAAAACCCGTACTACATCCCCAGGTCGCTTGCAGTTAGTAACGGTCAATATCAATATTACTTTTTATCGTCTTGATCTCACAGTCAGTCTTATTCCATAGCAATTCTGCCAGAGTTATTGCGTTACAGCTTATAAAAATATTCGTTTAGCTTCAACAAATCATCCGCAATTTGTAATTTATGAGGGAGTCGGCGAAGCAGCAAATTGTTCGATTTCATAGGATGATGGAATTGTAACGTTTGCCGTCTGGAAGCGAATACAATTTTAAGAAATTCCTCATAATCTCTCGTCATAGCCATTTCTGAATATCAACCTATTTCTGCAAATAAACTTTTCTGTTTTATGAAGCAAACATACAATTACCATTACTTCTGTCTTAGGTTTACGAGCTAAACTTGGTGTCGGATGAACTTTCTTTCAGGTACTACATCCATGAGAGTAAACCTATCTAGTTCTGGCACAAACATAACACATAATTATCTGCTGAATAAAGGAAAACGGATCATAATGGGATGTTTACAGATAAAGATTCATTCTACGTAAAAAAAATACATATTTATCTATTATTTAATGTTTAGTTTTCCGAGCAAGTATATTTGCATACTTACAAACTACCTCAAGTTAACTACTTGACACATGTATGTTTATCGGTATTTGTTTCATGGCTTTCTCTGGCTTTCTAACCTTACTGTCGAGGCTAGACAGATGTTGACGCAGAATAATGCTAAAGCATATTTAGAGTATTCGATGGAAAAGGCATTTACCTAACTTGTTTGGTAAAGTGAGACACGCACGGTGTATTATTTGTAGAGCACAAGATTCCCTACCGATTTCTTAATAATTATAAAATACTTGCATTATTGACTGACTAAGGCAGCGATAGCCTAATGGAGATACCAACGGACTGCAATACAGAGGGTATCGGGTTCGAATCCACGGCGCGCACCGATGACTTTTCCAAGTTAAGTCCGTATTAAATTGTTAATTATCGCTTGCCCTGTGCCTCGGAGAGCACGTTAAACAGTCGGTACCGGCTGTCATGGAGATCTTTGACAGTTTTACGGGGAGTCAGTACCCTCAAATAAACTGATACTGGTCTAAACCATAGAATATCGCTATAGCTTTGGATTACGGAGGTCAGACGGCAGTCGCTCTGTGGAAAAGTTGATATTCTGTCATATCTGGTTAGACCAGTAAGTGGACCTCGGGCTCCAAGGTTGTAAGTCTTGGATGCAACCGGGATCACGCTAGGGCGATGATGACTTGCATTATTGACTGACTGACATACAATGTACAGCCAAAACTACTGGGCGCAAAAAGATTTTTGGCGTGTAAGTTCTCTAAGGAGCGTAGAGGTGTAAATACTTAGAAGATATTGTATATTACCCGAAACTACCAATGGATGGGACAAAAAATGAAATCTGAGGATGATTATCAGTTATCTACATGATTATCAAGCTGTTGCTCTGACCAGTTTGGAATCAGAGGGATGTGTAACAAACGATGAACTTCATACTCCTGGTACTACTTGAATGCTCAATTGCACAATTAATCCTTATCAAATAGATCTTGTGCATAATATCGATTATTTTACCTAACTAATCCAAACGTTCATAACTCCTTTAGTTTCTGTCAACAATGTTTTACGAGTGGCGAGCAAAGTTATTCATATTAATAATGATTTATGTTGATGTTGAATTTGAGTTGCGCTTTATTTACGTATAATGAAAACTTGCGGGTCGTATTTAGAATTTCTCCAAGCCGACCAAGCGACGATCTCTCCTTTTTGAATCAACGGCCAACGTTTTGATGTCTTATTTTGGAAATTACTGTATATTTTGTCCTAGGAGTAATTTAATTTGGTAACATTACTGAAAGATAGAAAGAAAGAAAGAATCATTTATTTGCACGAAATATGGTATATTAAATAGGTGGTGTATGAAATAAATGTGCTTAGCATATTTCACCCTTTGGAAATGCAAATTTTATAAATAGACTAGTCTATTATAAACCTTTAACTTATATTAATTTACATAATATAACAAAAGTTATTATAAATAGCAACAGTTATAATTTAACATTTAAGGTAATTTCATAAACTATTTAAACTTACAGATAGGTAGTTATTACTTACATATATTTGTAATCATCATTAAAATTAGTCTCATGAGGACTTTTCAAGTATTCCTGAATGGTATAAAAACATTTTTCTACTAGCCATTTATACAGTTTAGTTTTGAATTGAGACAGTGGCAGATCTCGTATGTTATTTGGTATTTTGTTAAATATTTTAATTGTCAATATCAATATTTGGTCTTTATATTTGGCAGCCGAGGCCTGGATGGATAACTGGTATTAAATTTACAATTTTTACCAAAAGCTTTATACAATTGTGGATGTTTTTTGACAAATAAACTACATTCAAATATGTACATACAAGGCACAGTTAAGATTTTAAGTTTGGTAAAGAGAGGTTTACACGAGGACCATCGTCCTCGTGTAAACCTCTCTTTACCGAACTTCTCTGAACCACTGTTCAGCATTACACTTAGCACGCATACATTGTTTTTGAGCAATGAATACTCTACTTTTGTTAACAGAATTTCCCCATAGAGGTATACAATATCTAAGGTTCGAGGCCACATATCCATGATATGCCTCTAGTGCAATCTTAATATTACATATCTTTGTGAGGCGCCAAAGTGCATATGAGAATCTATTGATTTTAGTGCAGATATTATCTACATATGTGGAAATTCCAAGTACATTGATTATCAACATTAAGTCCTAAAAATCTTACACTATTAGCTTCAGTTAGAGGTTTATTGTTGAAGGTTACATTTAAGTTATCAATTAATTTGTGTCGGTCGTAATATTGTATGTATTTAGTTTTTTCTATATTCGCTCTTAAATTATTAATGCCCATCCAATCTATTACTTTGGAAATAGTAAGGTTAAATTCCTCATTAAAAGAAAGTGTGTTATCTGCTGAAATCACTACAGCTATATCACCAGCAAATAAACTACATGGATGATCTAAACAATTGGGGCGGTCATTTTTATATAAATGATAAAGAGAAGTGGCCCTAAAATGCTTCCTTGTGGAACGCCTACCTTATTATATTCTAATGAAGATCTGACTGTTATTTCTTCATTTTTATCATCAATTTCCTTAGTTTTTACATATTGCCGTCTATTGTTAAGGTAACTATGTAACAATTTTTCAGCTAATCCTCGTATGCCATATTGATTACATTTTTGAAGCAACGTGTTATGTTCAACGAAATCGAATGCCCTGGACATATCAAAGAACACTCCTACAGTTGGTATTTTCCTGTCTACTTTTTCTGTTATGGTACTGATAAGTTTCGAAGATTATATCACAAAGTATTGAAGAAGAGTTAACACTGGACAGCGATAGCATAGAAGAGATACCAACAAACTGCCACTTTATAATATAACATTCAACCAACAGACACAATTAAGGAACACCCAGACATGACAATCAAATAGATAATACAAAGTTATATCCCAAGAGAATCTAAGGCTAATTATCTAAGAATTTAAGGCAGCGATAGCCTAGTAGAGATACCAACAGACTGCCATGCAGAGGATACCGGGTCGCGCACCAATGACTTTTCAGAGTTATGTGCGTCATGTCATGTCATCATCAGCCCTTTATACTGTCCCACTGCTGGGCACGGGCCTCTTCTCACTATGAGAAGGCTAAGGCCTTAGTCCCCGAAGGGGTAGGCAGAGGTGTTATATTACACCCACATTTCGCCATGAATTTTTAGGTCCCACGTACCTGATAGGGGGCGAGCCTATTGCCGTTACCGGGCACGTCACCAGACTCCGTGCTGCTACTGAGAATTCAGAAAAGCCCAGTAACACTTTTGCCCGACCCGGGAATCGAACCCTGGACCTTAGATCAGCAGTCGCATACGCTATCCACTGGACCACGGAGGCAGTCATAGTATTAACACAGTATAAAGACATACAGTAGTTTGACGCCTTTGATCTCGTAGAAAAAGCCGACAACGTCTAGACAAGGGTAAGGAGGCTAGGGCTGCCACATTCAAACAATACCTACTTATTCAAACACCGTGTATTTATTTTAGAAATATATTTCAATTGCTACGCTACATTAATATTATAGTGTAAATCACTTATTTATTATATTACAATAATTAACGATAAATAATTATTATAAAATAATTTGCATTTTTTCGTGCGGTGACAGCTTTGCATACAAAGTGACAGTCAGCACCTATTTCATCCCGCAAGTGTCGTGGGAGGCGGTTAAGGATATGAAGCATTTTTTCAGATATACTAGGTCGTTATCGTACAAACCAGGTTAAAATAAAGCGATTGACATAGCGGTTGTTTAATGGATGGGCAACCATGGGATCAGCTTGCAGAGCCTATGTTATCGATATGACGTATTTTGCAGATCTATTTTCGAGCAAACTACGTTAAGGTAAAGCAATAGACATCAAGGTCATTTAATGGATGGGTGACCGGGCTATGAGATTAAGAACATGTGTGGGGTTTATAAAAGGGGGTCAAAAATATGGTTATTTTTTAGCTAGGACGCGCCGTTACCAAGATACATATTAATATTTGAGAGGTACCTACTTACCTATTACGAAGGTACTAGGTTATAGGAGTGAGTCGTATATATCGGAATAGGTATATGTAACAGGTTTCCGAACGAAACAGTGTAAACCTGTTCTCATAAAACTATTTCGCCTGTTCCAGTTCCAACAACAGACTATGTACAAAACTACTAGTAGTACTAGACACTACTAGTTTGATATCTACGTTCCTATTTTAGCTTATGGTGTTGGACAAAGATAGAGATAGTACAAGTCTTGTGCGTGCCACTGTTCCACCTGTTTTCTATGCTGTAGTGCGTCCGGATACTTACATCTATCCAGTACGACTATGTCGTTGTAACCAAAAGTTGCTTAAATTACATTTAAAATTAATTATTGAGATTTCATATTTATACAATAATAAATCTCAATAATAAATTTTAAATATAAAAAAATGAGGTAGAGAAACTGAGATTTTCAAATACGATTTTAATTTTTTTTAGTGTGTGTATCCGAACGCGGCTCACCACTTGCTTTAATGTTTATTATCTGTGGCACACAGCTGTTTTTATTGAAGGATGATTTTCACTTCCGAAACTGCATCTTTACTTTGAAGTTATTCCATTGGAACAGTCTGTTATTTTGGAACAGATTATTGGACCTGTTATTTGAGTGGAACAGGAACAGGTGGAACAGGTTTCGCCTTTCACCTGTTACAGACCACCCCTACTAGGTTAGGTACTTATTGCATGAAATTAAAATCACGCTTGAATTGAATATTTACAACGCTTATATTCTTACGTCTGCCATGTTGTTTACGTACAGCAATTACTACTTTATTCTGTGATTTGGCCAGACATGAGATATTGTAAAAAGTTAGTAGATTATAGTAGGTATGTGCAAATTATTTTAAGTGGTTATAGATACATACGTTTCAAAATAATATAAATAATTATAATTTATGAAATTTTCATTTTTGGTGTAAGTAAATTGATGAAATCGCAGATTTTTTAAATCCTTATTTTTTTTAAATCTTTAACAGCATGAAGAATTGCAATGTCTCACAGCACAAGTCGTATGCACCATCTAAATTAATATTCATAAGCAAATAAATAAGTAACGAACAAAAAACAAGCACGTGCCAGCCCCCAAAAACATGTACCTAGTTAGGACTAAGGCGACATACGTAAGTCGGTACCGCTCTTCCCGCGTCTCACCTCTTGCCCCCTGCACGATTGACCCGTCTAGACGCGTTCGTCGAACGACTGTATGGATTATTTGACTGTGGTATTAAATAATGTTTTATATTTTGCACCTTTTCTTCTATAAGATGGCACTTGGACTAAGGCAATGCTACTGACACCGTTGTAATACAAATGTATTCCATAAAAGACATGAATTGCATAACTTTATTGTCGAATTAATAACAAGAAAGATGGCATATCATAGTCGTTAAGATATTAGTTGCCCATTCACAAGGCTCGGTGCTTTAGAATGCGTATTCAATAGCTATTATAATAGCTACGTCGTAAATTCAATTACACTTTGCTAACTAACATTCAGTATTGCGAAAAGCTAAGAAAATGGCGCAAGAAAAGAGAAATTGGTTGTAATCCCTGAATTAAAAAGTTTAAATAGACAAATACCGCTCATATTGCTTTAAGGATGTGATACGTTATAAAATGATCACTCATTATCAATATAATGAATGCATTTCTAATTTTATAAACGACCCTAAATCTATTTATATAAATAACTAGAGGACGCCAGCAGCTACGCATGCATTTTTTTTAAATTTACCCGTATTGGCCGATCCCGTGGGAATTTCGGGAAATCCCTTCTTAGTGCACCCCTACGGTCTCCAAGGAACATACATGCCAAATTTCAGCTTCCTGCGCCCAATTGTTTCGGCTGTAGCGTGTCTGTCAGTCAGTCAGTAACGCAAGGATTTTATATATTAAGATAACGATTCTTATTTTTAGACTGCCTCCGTGGTCCAGTGGATAGCGTATGCGACTGCTGATCGGAGGTCCCGGGTTTGATTCCCGGGTCGGGCAAAAGTGTTACTGGGTTTTTCTGAATACTCAGTAGCACCCCGGAGTCTGGTGTTGTGCCCGGTAGCGGCAATAGGCTTGCCCCCTATTACGTGGGACCTAAAAAAATGTATGGCGAAATGTGGGTGTAATATTTACAACTCTGCCTACCCCTTCGGGGATACAGGCGTGAGACTATAAATAAAAAAAAAATTAGATAAGAAGTCGACGGCTAAGCTTAAAAACTAAGTAATGTTATCCTTTTTCTTTTTTTTTGGTGTCGGCTTGGAAAATCCTCATGGAGTCCCTCCGCCCTGGGGGGGAAGGACGAAGGGGACTGTTAGACTCTTACTGACTAAAAACCAACCCGTGCTCCTCATGTACCCCTGTGTCGGAGGGTAGGGTTTCACCGAAGGATTCCTCGCTACCCCCCGACGGGTATTGGCCCGCCAAATGGTCAGGCGGGCCCCGAACGACACCCCCTTGGCGGCGGATGAAGGTGTTGGGCTCCGCCGCCAAAACACCCAGCGGCCGCAGAGGATAGGGAGGACGGCAACGCAACACCGTATCTCCTCTTCCTCTGCAGCCCCACCGCGACGCAACGATGGTGCGCCCCCATTTGGTCGCGGGAGATAGGGCGCGCGGCAACGCAACACCGCCACGCCTCTCCTCCCGCGACCGCACCCGATTGCGAGGGACAGACAGAACTGTCCCCCGCACCCGCACCTTGGGACGTATCCTACGCAGGCCTCACCCAAGCCCACGCGGAGCGCCCTCCCGGGATCCCGATTAGCTTCACCGTGGGTGTACCTCAAACCCACGGTTACTGAGGCCTCCCACCACGACGAGGTGGAGATCCCACGGGGGTAAAGTAATGTTATCCTAATGCCACAATTTGTGGTAAACCATCTAAACTTAACTATGAGTACGCTACTACGCTATAAACGTTAAGTTTACATAACTGATTTGTAATACAATTGCTTCGCGCAAAGCCAGAACCGCACTTGAGGATACTTAGTAATGTTAGTTAGTTAGTTGTACGTAGGTTTTCCGCACTTAGCCACTTATTTGGGCCATTGTGCATAAGTGGCGACTTGATTGACGCCAACTACTCATACCACCTTAGCTCCTTCCAGAAAGCCATTAGTTGGCTGATGTCGTTCAAAGCCTCACACATGTTTCTGGGATTGTTCAGCAGCTTTGCCCGTTGATCGCTCACACTTGTGCAATGCAGAATGACGTGAGCGGGTGTTTCTTCAGTTTCCATACAGCCCCTGCACAGTGGGCTGTCCGTAGCACCTATGTTAAATAGGTGCTTGTTGAGTGGACATTGGCCGGTTATTATCCCTGTCAGATGCTTAAGTGTTTTTCTATTTGAATGCAGCAGCTTGTGCGAGAGTCGCTTGTTCAAGCAGGGGATAGCATCTTTTGTTTGACTGCATTCTTTTAGGTCTGCCCACTGTTTTTCGTGTTCTTGTACGGTTCTCCCGCGTAACCACGTTTTAAGTTGGCTTGCCGGTATCGGTACAATCGGCTCGTGTCGATGATAATGGGTTATCATTGTGTCCGATCCTTGCCGTGCCAGTTGGTCTGCGGCGTCTTTGCCTGCGAAGTTGTTGTGGCCTTTAATCCATTGCAGCGTAACCCGATTCTTCTCTGCAATCTTTTTGCAGCTCTAGGTGGCTTTCCATGATGAAGCCGCTGCTAAAGCAGTTGCTGCCGAGAGCTTGTAGTACTGAGGCACTGTCTGTGATGATGCGTATAGACAGGTCACTTAAGTTCCTAGACGCGATTGCTGTTGCGGCTCTTGTGATCCCAACACACACGGCTTGGAATATGGTGTTGAGTAGCAAGGGATGTTGAGATATTGTTATTTTAGTCATAGGAGAATACGCCTGCACCTGTCCCATACTTCGATTTTGAGCCGTCTGTGTATACTCTGACTTCGTGTATACCAGAGCTGTCTCGGTGTTCCTCCTGTAATTGGATGCGATATTTTTTGTCAAAGACAAAAGTTTCAGGGATAAGATCGCATGCCGCCTCTAGCATCGTGATCTCCATGGCTCTGTAGCTTTCTAAACGGTTTTATTTAGCTTGACCTGTTTATTTGTTTTTTTACGACTGTGCTTAGTTACATGCGTGGCAACCACACTACTGCACCGTATGTAATTATATTTTAAACCAAACCAACCCTATAACGGTCGATCGTATCGATTACTTATTTAATAATCGATACGGATCAATGTCAAACGTCTATTCCTGTCACGCCATTGTCTATGGCCACAATCAAATAATAAAGTAGGTAACTAGTTCGTAATCAATTGGAATGCCTTTTATCATCATAAAATACTCCCGCTTTAACGAGACAAAGTGAAAATATAAAAAATCTTAGAAAACATAAAAATTTGTTTTGTTCATATCAAGTTTAAGATCGCCACAACAAACCCAGACCAAATTCTGCCATTGTTCTTTGCGCGTGGGACTGGGAGGTCTCGGGTTCGATTCCCGGGTCAGGCAGTGTTACTGGGTTTTTCCGTTAGGAAATTCTCAGTAGCAGCACGGAGTCTGGTAATGTGCCCGGTACGGCAATAGGCTCGCCCCCTATTACGTGGGACCTAAAAATTACTGGCGAAATATTACACCTCTCCCTACTCCTTTGGGGATACAGGCGTAAGTCTATAAAATAAAAAGTATTGAAGAAGAGTTTACACAGGACAGCGATAGCTAAGAAGAGATAACAAGAGACTGCCACTTGGAGTTTATAAACATTCAACAAACAGATACAAGGAACACCCAGACATGACAACCAAATAGATAATAAAGACATAAAGACATAAAGACATAAAGACATAAAGACATAAAGACATAAAGACATAAAGACATAAAGACATAAAGACATAAAGACATAAAGACATAAAGACATAAAGACATAAAGACATAAAGACATAAAGACATAAAGACATAAAGACATAAAGACATAAAGACATAAAGACATAAAGACATAAAGACATAAAGACATAAAGACATAAAGACATAAAGACATAAAGACATAAAGACATAAAGACATAAAGACATAAAGACATAAAGACATAAAGACATAAAGACATAAAGACATAAAGACATAAAGACATAAAGACATAAAGACATAAAGACATAAAGACATAAAGACATAAAGACATAAAGACATAAAGACATAAAGACATAAAGACATAAAGACATAAAGACATAAAGACATAAAGACATAAAGACATAAAGACATAAAGACATAAAGACATAAAGACATAAAGACATAAAGACATAAAGACATAAAGACATAAAGACATAAAGACATAAAGACATAAAGACATAAAGACATAAAGACATAAAGACATAAAGACATAAAGACATAAAGACATAAAGACATAAAGACATAAAGACATAAAGACATAAAGACATAAAGACATAAAGACATAAAGACATAAAGACATAAAGACATAAAGACATAAAGACATAAAGACATAAAGACATAAAGACATAAAGACATAAAGACATAAAGACATAAAGACATAAAGACATAAAGACATAAAGACATAAAGACATAAAGACATAAAGACATAAAGACATAAAGACATAAAGACATAAAGACATAAAGACATAAAGACATAAAGACATAAAGACATAAAGACATAAAGACATAAAGACATAAAGACATAAAGACATAAAGACATAAAGACATAAAGACATAAAGACATAAAGACATAAAGACATAAAGACATAAAGACATAAAGACATAAAGACATAAAGACATAAAGACATAAAGACATAAAGACATAAAGACATAAAGACATAAAGACATAAAGACATAAAGACATAAAGACATAAAGACATAAAGACATAAAGACATAAAGACATAAAGACATAAAGACATAAAGACATAAAGACATAAAGACATAAAGACATAAAGACATAAAGACATAAAGACATAAAGACATAAAGACATAAAGACATAAAGACATAAAGACATAAAGACATAAAGACATAAAGACATAAAGACATAAAGACATAAAGACATAAAGACATAAAGACATAAAGACATAAAGACATAAAGACATAAAGACATAAAGACATAAAGACATAAAGACATAAAGACATAAAGACATAAAGACATAAAGACATAAAGACATAAAGACATAAAGACATAAAGACATAAAGACATAAAGACATAAAGACATAAAGACATAAAGACATAAAGACATAAAGACATAAAGACATAAAGACATAAAGACATAAAGACATAAAGACATAAAGACATAAGGACATAAAGACATAAGGACATAAAGACATAAAGACATAAAGACATAAAGACATAAAGACATAAAGACATAAAGACATAAAGACATAAAGACATAAAGACATAAAGACATAAAGACATAAAGACATAAAGACATAAAGACATAAAGACATAAAGACATAAAGACATAAAGACATAAAGACATAAAGACATAAAGACATAAAGACATAAAGACATAAAGACATAAAGACATAAAGACATAAAGACATAAAGACATAAAGACATAAAGACATAAAGACATAAAGACATAAAGACATAAAGACATAAAGACATAAAGACATAAAGACATAAAGACATAAAGACATAAAGACATAAAGACATAAAGACATAAAGACATAAAGACATAAAGACATAAAGACATAAAGACATAAAGACATAAAGACATAAAGACATAAAGACATAAAGACATAAAGACATAAAGACATAAAGACATAAAGACATAAAGACATAAAGACATAAAGACATAAAGACATAAAGACATAAAGACATAAAGACATAAAGACATAAAGACATAAAGACATAAAGACATAAAGACATAAAGACATAAAGACATAAAGACATAAAGACATAAAGACATAAAGACATAAAGACATAAAGACATAAAGACATAAAGACATAAAGACATAAAGACATAAAGACATAAAGACATAAAGACATAAAGACATAAAGACATAAAGACATAAAGATATAAAGACATAAAGACAAAAAGACATAAAGACATAAATCTGGACCTGAGATGCATATGGTCGTATCTAAAGATCCACCCAAAATCACTTTTTACCATCACAATGCTAGGTTTCTTTTTCTCTTTCTGGCAAACTAATTCTTATAATTCTATCTTTATTTATCGTGGAGATATTTACATTCATAATGTCTGATCTACCAATTTACCGAAATATTTGTATGGCATTAAGCCATATTTTAATATGTACCTTTTTATCATAAATAACTCATATCTAACAGAGTCGCAAATCCATATAATTCTTTATGCTTTCAAAGCGTTTTTAATAGTCATGCATGTTTTCATTGTATGTATTTACAGATACGTACTTATGACTCTAAATTTTGTAACCGATTAAAAGTACGGATCATAACATACACCATTATGCTTTGAAAATTATGTTTTTAACTTATAATACATTAAGTCGAATGCAATAATAAGACATTCTAGCTGTAATATAATACTCTTTACACCATTTTTTTGGACTGTATGTTAATATAAATCATTATGTTGCCAACTTTTACTTAATTATCAAGTCGAAGCTTGGTTGATACTGAAAATACTTCCGATTTCTCTGTTGTTCGTGCGGGCCGTTCGGGAGCGGACGAGAAGGCGAATTTGTTTTTCTTACTCTTGTGCCATTGCATTTAAGCCTAACAGAGTGAGATGCAAGATATTGTGTTATGATTTGATGAGTATGGTTACATTAGAAGATTTACCATATAAATCATCTGATATTGTTCTTTTTTTACGTCATGCAGAAAAGCCATGTCAGGAGAAAATTATTATCAATGAAAATGGTAACATGTTTTACCACTCTATAAGCAAATTGTTCCAAATTTCTAGTCGTTTATCAAGCAAATATCTGATATTTCCTGATTCAGTAAAGTATCAGATATATCCTTGCCAACTAAAATGTTTGGCGACTCAAGTAGATTCTGCTGCTTGAGTTTTAATTCGAATACACCTTTATATTATGTTGTAATGGCTGTTGACTGTGATGGCACAAAATATTTGTCAACACTTTGAGGACAGACTAAGAAAGCTATGATACAGTTATTAAGCATAAAGTAATGAAACCAGTTGTAAATCCATCAGAATGGAAAAGAACAATCTAATATTGCAAGATAAAAAGGATCTCCATATCATTCGACACTGTTTAAAAACGAATCGAAGTAAAAGACCGTACGATCAAATTTCCTTATTCATCTAAAGCAAAACGTCATCTAAAGCTTATATTTAACCAATTTAAGAAAAATATTTAAAGTTGGGTTCAGCAAAGGCATATGGATAAACAAACATATATATTTTTTTGTAAATACATACATATTATACATAGAAACACCCAGACCAAGACAAAAAGCGATTGGTGAAAACAGATGGAAATGTAGAGTCGGACTGTAGAAATTTGTTATATCCTTACAGTCTTACTATTGGAGGCTAACGTGAAAAAGTTTGTAAGGTTAAGTATTTGAAAAGACTCTCAATCGGAGAAAAGTCTTAAAAATTAAACATCGAAAAACGATTAGAAGGAGGCCTAACGATTGGATATCAGAGAGCCAAACGTGATCCAAGAAACAAGTTACCTGAACTTAAGATTAAAATGGTAATGGATCATATTCAATTTTACCCATCTTATGAAAGCGATTCTCGTCAAAAACGGAGAAAAATATATTAAGGACCAGATCTTAATGTTGCAACTATGTAGGGTCATTATAAAATACAAATGGAAGAACGAAAGACACCTTAATATTTGAATGCAAAATAAAGTTTATATTTTCCTAAGCTTTTAATGATCATCAATCAGTCATCAATAGATACATGATTGTGATGAATATGAAATAAACTTACAATTTAAAAAAAAAAAAAAAATTTATATGAAGCTTGCACATTTTAAGGACTTAACCTCTTTGTATACAGACAATGGACATTCAGTACAGCGGAATAAAAAGTTAGAAGGTATGAAGTACAAAATATCAGAATGTGTGTTCTTGTTGTTAAGACAACAGCGACTGGGTGTCCTTTATTATAAAAAAACTTTTTAGTTGATTTTTCGGATATGTTTAGAATGAAATGCTTCTAGAGGAGTAAAATTGTTTGCTGACCTACCGTGTTTAAGAAAGAAAGAAAAAAATATCTTCTGCGAAACATAAAGGTTTAATTGCCCTTTGGCCATTGCGCCATAAGAATTTCACGAATATTAAAAAAAAATGGCTGTGTTAATGAGTCAAGTTTTCCTAAGGCTTACCAGATTATATTTGCTAGATTTTTAATTTCAGATAATTTTGTTTGAAGATATTTCTGTGATTTTAGATTACATTACCTACTTATAATTAAAAAAAATATAAGTGAGAGAGATATTTTTTATAATCGTTGATTATGAGGCCTCGTTTCTAGTGCGCCTCGTTTCTAGTGCAGCAGTGGACTGTTAAGGCTGATGATAATGTAGTGGCCAGGATTAAAGGGACATCAAACGCTAACTATTGTTTCGAGGCTTACACCATAATGTCGTGGTTCAATATAAAGCTACAGCTCAATCATAAAAATTGCTAGCATACCGACGTATGATATTATAATTTCGAAAAGTATTATTAATGAACGATTTATTAGAGGCATACAGTCGGATTAGAGCAAAAAATAAAAATAAATGCTATTTACCATAGTATTTTAACATTAAGATTTTTCAAATTGTTACAAAATATAAGATACAATTGTTACCCATAAATATAATTCATAAAATTGTTCCAGTTTGCTGGTAAATATTAAATATTGGCAAAAATGTTTTCGAATTTTGTTTTTGCTCTCCTGAAAACCTCACTTTTTCCAGATCAGACCATATGCATCTCAGGTCCAGAAATACATAAAGACATAAAGACATAAAAAACATAAAGACATAAAGACATATTTATTTCTGCATTTTGGTTGTTTACAACACTTATACATGTCAAAACCCTATTCTAGATGATGCCGGCTTTTCCTAGCTAAATGACTTCTTGAGAAGAAAAGCCGAAACAAACTCAGAGTCATTGCTTTTTTTGTCACTTCAATTTCTTTAGTCTTTAGTAATACAAAGTGATATCCCTTAAGAGAATCTAAGGCTAATAATATAAGACATTAGCCTTAGATTCTCTTAAGGGATATCACTTTACACCTCTGCCTACCCCTTCGGGGAAACAGGCGTTTGTTGTTTTGTTCTTCGTGTGAGTGTGTGGCTAACTCTGGTGTCGGAGTTATTCAGACCGCCCTAACGCCTCCGACATGGCCTAACGATCCTTATCTTTATACAAGAACCGGGACCGACAGCTTTACGTGCCCTCCGAAGCACGGTAGCGCTCAGATGTAAATGCCACACGAGGTCACCCATCCAAGTGGCGACCTGTGCAAACGTTGCTTAACTTTGCCGATCTGTTACGAATGGCAAGTCAAGTCTCGCTATAAAACACACAAACATCTAAGAATTTAAGGCATCGATAGCCTAGTGGAGATACCAACAGACTGCCATGCAGAGGACACCGGGTCGCGCACCAATGACTTTTCAGAGTTATGTGTGTATTGATTTGTAAATTATCGCTTGCCCCGTGCCTCGGTGAGCACGTTAAGCCGTCGGACCGCCTGTCATGAAGATCTTTGAATAAACTGAATGCACGGTTGGCGTAGTGGTTTAAGCGGCAGCCTCGCCGCACACTGCGCCGAGTGTTGAGGGTTCGATCCCCACACGAGACAACACTTTGTGTGAATCATTAATTATTGTTTCGAGTCTAGGTGTTCTTAGTGTCCATTAGTTGTATGTTTGTAAAGTCCCTCGCGACACAATCTTGAGTCCTAGTGCGGCAGTTGCACATAAAAAAGAACTGACTGGAATATGCTATTCCTTTGGGTTGCGGTGGTCAAACAGGCAGTCAAATCCAGTTAGACTAGAAAGCGGACTCCGGGCTGTAACTGGGATAACGCTAGGAGGATGACGGAGTATTAAAGAATGGTTTGTATATTGTACCTTTTCAATACATATAAATAAAATTGGAGTGTCTGTTTGTAACATTAAAATAAATGCATATCGATATACAGGGTGGCGCTACCATAGGGGCACTTTTTGAACAGAGGCATAGCGTACAACATTCTGAAGCCTTGTACCAAAAATCAATTAAATCGGTGCAGTAGTTTAGCCACAATATCGATTTTAAGTTCAGCAATTTTTGCACATGCTTTGAATTCCACACAGCTGATACAAAACGGTCAACGACCCTACATTGTGCGCCTCGACTCGCTACGACGCGACGCCTTGACGTCATCCGAAGTTAGGCTCAGCGCAGATAAAACGGAGCGCAGTGGAGAGGATTTTATTAACGCACTTGAAAATAAACTTTATTTTTTTTTACAATAAAGTGCATAAATGAACCTGACAAAAAACATTCGCGCGTCCTCGAAGATACGCGGAAATCCTCGCGCGGCGTCGAGTCGGCGCCCGCGTCGTAGCGAGTCGCAGCGCGCAATGTAGGGTCGTTGACCGTTTTGTATCAGCTCTGTGGAATTCAAAGCAAGTGCAAAAATTGCGGAACTTAAAATTGATATTGTGGCTAAACTACTGCACCGATTTAATTGATTTTTGGTACAAGGCTTCAGAGTGTTGTACGCTATGCTTCTGTTCAAAAAGTGCCCCTATGGTAGCGCCACCCTGTATACACGGTACACATACCGACCGAAATGACATTTTTATAAATTTTTGTTTGTCTACTGTCGGTCTGTCTGTATGTCTGTCTATCTGTCTGTTTCCTCTCGCTAATTTCTGGAACGGCTGGACCGATTTTGACGGGACACAGGCGGATAGCTGATGTACCAAGGAGTAACTTTGGCTATAAATTAACCGTAAGTCCCTCAGAACGTGGGTGAAACCGCGGGAAACAGCTAATCTTCTATAAGATGGCACTTGGACCAAGCTAATGCTACTAACACCGTTGTAATACAAATCTATTCCGTAAAAGACATGAATTGCATAACTTTATTGTCGAATTAATAGCAAGAAAGATGGCATATCATAGTCGTTAAGATATTAATTGCCCATTCACAAGGCTCGGTGCTTTAGAATGCGTGTTCAATAGCTATTATAATAGCTACGTCGTAAATTCAATTAAGTACACTTTGCTAACTAACATTTAGTATTGCGAAAAGCTAAGAAAATGGCGCAAGAAAAGAGAAATTGGTTGTAATCCCTGAATTAAAAAGTTTAAATACTTAGACAAATACCGGTCATATATTTCTATGAGGATGTGATACGTTATGAAATGATCAGTCATTATCAAAATGATGAATTCATTTCTAATTTTATAAATGACCCAAAATCTATTGATATAAATAGTAACGATTGGATAAGAACAGAAGTCGACGGCTTAAGCCTTAAAAACTAAGTAATGTTATCCTAATGCCACAATTTGTGGTAAACTATCTAAACTTAACTATGAGTACGCTATAAACGTTAAGTTTACATAACTGATTTGTAAAACAATTGCTTCGCGCAAAGCTAGAACCTCACTTGAGGATACTTAGTAATGTTAATTATATCAATAAAAATGAATCAACGAAATGTTTGTACGCGCATTACTGCCCAACGACTGCATCAAATTGGATAAATCGTTTTTTATGTGTTCGTTACTAAAACGCCAAATGTTTCATTCTCCTGACGAATGAAATATTTGGCTGGAATGAAAACATTTTTTTTTGTTTTTTCTTCTAAATCTTGCAATCAGTTAATTCTGACTATGAGCAAATGTGATGTTTGGTAGAATTTCGGTAAGAGATATGCCTCATTAGGAACATGCTCCATATATGAACAAAGTGGCTTATTTTGCCAAGATCCAGGATGCTACGCTTCTTCAAACGGGTTATGCAGTCGGGTAGGGTGAGCTGGACAGCAAGTTGATTTGGATGGTTTTCCAGTCTATGTTTATAGTTTTTAAGGGAGGTTTTTATTTCCTCCTTTACAGTTTTCATGTTCAGATGCATATGCACTTCTGAGTTTCTAATGAACCAGGGTGAGTTGCTTATCTGGCCTCTTTGGATTTTGTTGATGTTGGAATCACAAGTGGCTCCCCACAGTTGAATGCCATATGTCCAGACTGGTTTTATGACTGACTCGTATAGCAGCAGCTTGAATGAAAAAAAAAACAATATGGCAGTACGAAGTTCGCCGGGTCAGCTAGTAAAATATAATATAATAAAATCATTGACCAAACAAGAACACGGTCATGTAACCCCTGTAAGATTTCAAATGATATTATTAGTGTTCATGCTGGTTGGAAATGAAACAATTCTATTGTGATGATAATTAAAATACTATCTAATACGTTTTAATCATCATTACTTTCATTATCAGTTTAGCGCTGTCCCGCGGCTGCGATCCTCATTTTTAAGCCCAGGGTTATCAACATTATAATATATAATTTACAATAAAATCTTAATAAACTCACGCCTGTATCCCCAAAGGGGTAGGCAGAGGTGTAATATTAAACACACATTTCGCCATGAATTTTTAGGTCCCACGTAATAGGGGGCGAGCCTATTGCCGTACCGGGCACATTACCAGACTCCGTGCTGCTACTGAGAATTCGGAAAAACTCAGTAACACTTTTCCCTGACCCGGGAAGCGAACCCGGGACCTTCGATCAGCAGTCGCATACGCTATCCACTGGACCACGGAGGTAGAGGCACATTATAATATATGTCACAAATTCGTAAAAAAAACTATGTCATGATGTCGAAAGCGAGCGTTTTGTCGCTTCTAAAAATAACAACAGGAAATCGAAAACAATTATAAAATCCGTCCTTGTAGCTATTTTAGCCATTCAAGAACCTATCGACGGATATGACCAACGTAACGGTTACTATAAGAAACGTGAACAAATTGCATTGATAGCCGCATTTGGCAATCGTACAGCCGGCCTGCCAACAACCTTGTCACCATACAAAAGTAGTTACGCACAATTTTTACCAATCATCGCCGTTCTTCTATGGAACTTTTGTTCGTGCGAAATTTCACGCTGTAGTAAAGCCGTAATGGACAGTGAAATGTGAAACGCATTTCGTATTGTGTCGTGACAGTGATATCGGTTACGTTGCACGATTGATCAATTCAGGCAGCCATTATTTTAGTGAGAGCTGTCATTATTACGCACTGGTTGTTAAACTATGTTTAGCGGAAACGAAAATTACTTCTGGTACATTTGACAGATCATAAAGTGAGATGATTGGTCGGTTCTGAATTTTACCGCAATGTAAGTCAATTGTGCTTCATAGAAGTGAAGCCTGTGTAGTGGGGGACTTTACAAACTTTCTACCAATGGACACAAAGATCTTATGCTGTGCATACGGCTGTTTCCCGAAGGGGTAGACGGTAACTACCTAGACCTACCGTCATTTGCTACGATCCTGACATCTCTCGCTTGCTGCATCGTCTCTTAATGAACACCCTGACTCGAATCGTGCTGTATGTAGAGTGTCACAAGACCCATCACCAAGCCGAAGTCCACTCGTTTTGGACATCATGCCAAGTCATACTACTTAACCAAAAATAATACCTGGGAAACGATTTTTTTTTTAGTAGACACGTTTTTTAAGCCGCAATTAAAAGAGCACGAGTGCACTGCTCGAAATACCTACTTATCCATGTGTGCATAGGACGTCTATAGAACACATTAGCGGGGTAATTTCATCCAAATTATTCCTGATTAGAAAAATTGTATAGTGACTTTGAGCCTCAATATGTCCTGAACCAGTAACTTCCCAGGTATGATGCCAAAGAAAAAAATGTTCATAATGATTGGTACAATATGGGGTGTCAGTTTTCATTAAGGGTCTTTTTACATGTATACTAGAGGACGCCAGCAGCTACGCCTGCATTTTTTTTAAATTACCCGTTTTTGCCGATCCCGTGGGAATTTAGGGAAATCCCTTCTTAGTGCACTCCTACGGTCCCCAAGGAACATACATGCCAGATTTCAGCTTCCTGCGCCCAATAGTTTCGGCTGTAGCGTGTCTGTCAGTCAGTCAGTAACGCAAGGATTTTATATATTAAGATAAGACAAAGTATGCTAAGCTGCTAGGCAAATAATTGAATCACGACGCCATCAGTTAGTCAAGATTCACCGAGCGTAGTTCTTGATTTTGTTGATTTAATACTCCGGTTGCAATTACATTTGCAACAGCAAAACTTCCTACTCAACAGGCTATCGGGTTATATCATCGGCTGTACTCATTTCTGCAAAAGATGGAAGCATCAGTTACAAATGATCGATCAAGAAAATTACTACACGACATGCGCCTTGACTTGTGCATTATTGAGATGATCGTCCACAATGTGCAACATTAAAAAGAAAGCTAGAACTGTTGGTCCAGTGGATAGTTACCCTGACTGCTAAGCTGGAGGTCGTTGGTTCGTTTCATAACCTGTACAAATTTTTGTGAGACGGGTAAGATTATTTGGTCTATTTCGTGGTCTATTAAGTGTTATTTATGTATATAATACTTAGTGGTATTTTATAAGTATGTTTTTAATTTTGTTTTGTTTTTAAAAAAGACAACTCCCGCATTAGGACTAAATCCTGTATCGCGGGGGACTTTACAAACATACAACTAACGAGGACAATGAACACCCAGACTCGAAACAACAACTTATGAATCACACAAAGTGTTGTCTCGTGTGGGGATCGAACCCACAACACTTCAGCGCAGTGTCAAGCGGTGAGGCGGCCGCTTAAACCACTACGCCAACCGTGCAGTCGAGTTTATTTATTTGTTTTATTTTTATTTATTTAGTTTAATTGGTTTAGTTTAGGATAGTTTAGTTGCATAAGTAGTTTTATTCTGTTGTATATATGTTATTTTTTACTTCAATAAAGTCTATAAAATTTTTATTTTATGCTTTATTGTACACCAGGAATATAACTTAGGAGAGATCATACAATATAAACGAAGTACAATGGGCGGCCTTATCGCTTATAGCGATCTCTACCAGGCAACCTTTGGATGGAAATATTATTGGTCGGAAAATAGTGGTAGTTGCAGGTGTAACAGTTATAATAGTTAAGTTATAGTTTATTAGTTATACGCGCGATTACCACAGTATATAGGCCTAATCTAGTTTGGAATTAAATGAGTGTGTGTGGAGCGTTCCAGAATATTTCATAATTTATCATAAAAAACAATTTTAATAATACCCTAAAACCTTAACCATGTCACTGATTCACATGCATTTCGTCTAGTAAACAAATGCAATGCTAAGGACTTGCGAACATCCTTCAATTGAAACTGCAATTGAGCTTAAAATAAAGCACGATAATTCTCCTAATTTTCTTCACAGTAGCACTGTGTTTCAATAGGAGAAATAAGCCTACTATACCACGTTAGCCGGGCGGCTTGTGGTAGGTTTTGTCGAGTTTTCCGTCTCTTTGCAACGATACTATTTGCTTCGTGTATTTTCCTCAGTCAGCGATAGCCTAGTGGATATACCAACAGACTGCCACGCAGAGGGTCTCGGGTTCGAATCCACGGCGCGCACCACTGAATTTTCGGAGTTATGTGCGTATTGAATTGTTAATTATCGCTTGTCTCGTGCCTCGGAGAGCACGTTAAGCCGTCGGTCCCGGTTGTCATGAAGATCTTTGACAGTTGTTATAGAGAGTCAGTACCTTCTAAATAAACTGACACTAGTCTAAACCATGGAATATCGCTATCCCATCGGGTTGCGGAGGTCAGAGAGGCAGTCGCTCCGTGGAAAAGCTAATATTCAGCCACATCCGGTTAGACTAGAAAGTGGAACCCAGGTTGAAACTGGGATAATGCTAGGAGGATGATCTTTTACTACACCAACAGAATGAATGGGGTAATGATAGGTATGGATTTTGTATCCTCAATCCTTCACCACACAGATAGTAGGTACTAGGTACTTAAATAATGACACTCGATGTATATTTATTTATTTTTATTTATTTATTACAACGGTGGCTATTACACTAATTAAACAAAATTACAAATATGCTCAACATTACAGAATTACAATTATAAATAAGGTTAGGTTAGAAAATTAAAAAAAATATATTTTTTAATATACACGCTAATCAAAAAAAGAAAAGAAAGTTAACATACTTAATTTAAATATTCAGTCAATCTCACAAAACTTCAAACACACCAACAAAATCTTTGACCATCCAATGGGATCAATAGATGAGTCGGAATCCAGGAGATCATTAAATGCAGTCAGTATACGTGAAACTGGTGATTTAGCTCTAGCAACCGTGCGGCATGTGAGAGAGATATCCTATTTTTCAACCACTTACCGGGGTAAGGTTCCTCAATTAATGGGAAAATGTTAAGGTCGTCGTGCGGACGTTTTCTCGGTGTGCTCTGACGTTGCACCAGTGTCCACTAAGTCTTGATGTGCGCAAATCGTTCTAGACGTAATCTGTGAATATGTCGTACATTTTATGGCAAACGGACGTTGCCATAAAATGCTACAGCGTACAGCCAATGAATACAGATTTACATATAAGCGCAGTCCTTAAGGATTTGGTGTATCGATTCCAAGTGGAGACTGTCTCCACTTTAGTTAGTGGTTGGCGGCGCTGGCGTCGTCCTCCGTCTCTCTTGCTCTCATAGTTAAGACACACAGGAGGAACGTTCATCTCTCTTGCACTCATAGAGACAACTGTCACAGCGCGACTGCCACGCCGCCAACCGGCAATTTGGGTCACAGAAAGTTTGTCTTCAGAGCGCCCATAAGAAATGCGCTTCTGTGTAAATATCTGAGCTCTTTGGTGCAGCCATGTTCTTTTAGTCTGATAACAAGCAAACCATTCGGTCCCATTTCTAGTTGTTGATATGATATTAATAAAATCTGGTTAGACTAGAAATCGGACTCCGGGTTCCAAGGTGAAAGTAAGTATTGAATGCAACCGCGATGACGCTAGGCCTGATAATGATGAACTAAAGATTATAGCAACATAGGTATATCTACGAAAAATGCCATTTGAATTTGGCATGTATTTAATGCGGCATCTAAGGCTAGTTTCAGAGTGACGCGCGCGGCACGCGCCGTCGGCCAGCGCGTCTCAAGTCTCAACAGCGCGTTTGGCGCGCGGAGTGGTCCGCGCGCCAAACGCACTGTGAAACGAGTTCGCGTTTCTCATTGTAATGTATGAAGCTTCGGCAGCGCGGCTGGCGCGCGCGTCCCAAACGCGGCGGGTTTGAACTGCGTGACTATGAAACGCTACTACTAATCTAGTGTAATTGTAAGCGCGCGCGTGTGGCCGGCGCCGGTCAAACGCGTGACTCTGAAACCAGCCTCAGTAACGAATACAAGTTTCAAAAATAATTAGAGTGGGTAGGTACAATATATAATGGGTTGGCAGCTAAAAAGGAGTATCGTAATAAGTAAATGTTAGCATATTAATATGTCAGTTAAGTATAAGCTTCGTTTTAATTTAAACTAGCAGTAATTTATTTTTTTGGGAACAGAATTTGATGATGAATAAAAAATAGAAAATGGGCATTCATAAATAATACAAATGATAATGCAACTTTTCCTTTGACTGCTGGTCCAAAAATATGGAACCTGTTGTGCATAATTGAAACCTATTCCAAACAAAAGTACTAACCATTTAAACGATTTTAAACTTTCGCGATTAGTATACCTATAATTAACTGATAAAAAATCCACATTTTTTAAACGTTTGTTACCCTCTATCTTTTTTTTTACTGGGTTAGGTTTGTTTGGCCCCATAGTAAAAGTTGCAATAAATGGCTAGGACTTACGTTTAGCATAGGTTTCAATTGTGCACAAAGGGTTTCAGTTGTTTGGGCCAATCGGTTGCATTGTCATTCCAATATTTGGCAAATTATTTTATCTTAAATGAAGTGTTTCGTATCTTAATATATAAAATCCTTGCGTTACTGACTGACAGATACGCTACAGCCAAAACTATCGGGCGCAGGAAGCTGAAATTTGGCTATTTTGGAAATGTATGTTCCTTGGGGACTGTAGGGAGGGGTGCACTAAGACGGGATTTCCTGAAATTCCCAAGGCATCGGCCAAAATGGGTAAATTTAAAAAAAATGCAGGCGTAGCTGCTGGCGTCCTCTAGTAAGTAAATAAGACACTTCAGTCTTTAAGCCGAGTTGACGGAGCCCTGCTTCGCAGGGCTCCTATTTTTGGGTACAGGGTCACAGGAAAACCTAACATAACCTAACTACCTAACCTACCTAACATTATTAGTCGCCTAGTAATTATTTATAGCTCCTCGGCTATTATTTCAATTCACTTATATAGTTTATTCACTACCTAAACGCAGCTGCTAGTTTTTAGTTTTTAAAACACCCTGGGCCTTATTACAAAACATGGTTCAAAAATAATACTAGGTTTAGACCTTAATGGAGAATTTTTAAAAGGACTTTTTGAGGCAGATAGTTACTGATTTTTAATCGAAATTTGTTCCAAAGAATTTTAGTAACAATAGTTTTAGAAAAATGTGTTTATAGTGCACGTAAAATCAATTTTAAGGAAGTAAGCTAAGGGCTAAACCTCGATTTATATTTAGTCCATGTTTTGTAATAAGGCGGCCTTAGTTTTGAATCTTATTTAATATAATGGTCGCGAAAATATTTAATCGCTAGCAAGTTATTTTATTAGTTGCAAACATTTAGTCACATTTTAAGTTATTAGTCACTTGGAAAATAATAAGCTTTTGAATTTTTATTATATACTAGTAAACTATGCCAATTATTTTGATAGATATTTGTATACCACACCTAAGTATATGAAAGTTAAGTAATCGTTATAACGTAACTGTAAACGGCAGAGCTTTAGAACGTAATATTGGTACAAAAACATGAAGTATTTGATAATTGCGTGGAGGGAATGGTGTGTGGTCCATAGAGATATATAGGATAGAGTGGCAGAATAGTACCTAACTCAATACTGTGTCGTGTCCGCCGGTGGGAGAGAGAACGCAACAGTTTAAATGCCCCCTGCATCTCTCTTTAACAACGCATGCTCAACATTCTACAACGGGGTTGGCAACTGTCAAAGTGTGTTACCGTTGTGTCCCCAAACATTGAATTTGTATCAATAAAACAACTTTTAAACTATTGATTACTGATAAACTGATATAAATAATAGTTACAGGTAGCACGCCAATTCACGCCATTGCGCAATGTTGTGCATGTACTGTTAGAGAGAGATGCAGGGGGCCTTTAACTGTAGCGTTCTCTCTCGCACCGACAGACACTCATTGGCCCCTCTCTGCCACTCTATCCTTTATATCTCTATGGTGTGGTCACATGAGGAAACGCTGGCAGGTAGCCACTTGACTGCACGGTTGGCGTAGTGGTTTAAGCGGCCGCCTCACCGCTTGACACTGCGCCGAGTGTTGAGGGTTCGATTCCCACACGAGACAACACTGTGTGATTTATAAATTGTTGTTTCGAGTCTGGGTGTTCATTGTATCCGTTGGTTGTATGTTTGTAAAGTCCCCCGCGACACAGGATTTAGTCCTAATCCGACAGATGTCTTTAAAAAAAAATTTATTAACTGGCTGTATAATACGTGCAGAAATGTAACAGAATCGTCTCTATAACTTATTTAACTGAATTCCCAGTGACATACTAACAAGTATCACGCGAATTCGATTATCGAAGTTAATTAAGTGCGTACTATAATTGCTAAATATCACTTGTTTATCGGTGAAGCAAAACATATTGAGGAAACCAGCATGTCTGAACGTCCTCCGTAATGTTCTCGAAAGAGATGTTCGTTCTGCCAACCCGCGATTGAGCAGCGTGGTAAACTATAGGTACCTACCTTACCCTTGTGTTAGTGAGAAACCCATTTTGTTGAATTGTTGCGCTTGAAGCCTGCAGAAACCATTATGATGCATCCGTCTCTAAGGTTCATTGACACACATTAAATAAAACAAAAACATTTAAAATTAACAGGCAGCGATAGCTTAGTGTAGGTACCAACAGACTGCCATGCAGAGGGTATCGGGTTTGAATCCTAGGCGCGCACCACTGACTTTTCGGAGTTGTGTGCATATTGAATTATTAATTATCGCTTGGTCCGTGCCTCAGAAAGCACGTTAAGCCGTCGGTCCCGGTTATCATGAAGATCTTTTGCAATCGTTATAGGGAGTCAGTACATACATACATAGACTCACGCCTGTTTCCCCGAAGGGGTAGGCAGAGGCATACTAAACGCCCACTTTTCGCCAGTGTTTTGATCCCACGTAATAGGTGACGAGCCTATTGCCGCTTATTAATTTTGTTTGCCAGATCCTCGTCCGTTGATCGGCAGGTGCACCACTTGCAGGTGAGGTTGGCTTGGGATCCTAAGTTCTTGGTTCCCACCAAGAACTTAGGATCCTATGCACCCTGGTGGGAACCCTATGCACCCTGGTGGTAACCCTATGCACCCAGAGTCAGTACCTATCTTTAGATAAAGTGACACTAGTCTAAATCATGGAATATCGTTATCCCTTTGGATTGTGGTGGTCAGACAGTCGCTAAAAAGCTAATATTCAGCCAAATCCGGTTAGACTAGTAAGCGGACCCCGGGTTGAAACTGGGATAACGCTATTAACAAGCAACAACCTTCCTTAAAAGGTCACTTTAAAAAAACTAAAGGTTTCGCCGCTGTTTGATAAGTGGCTGTGAAGTTAAACTGTTAGATAACTCATACACATTTCAAGATAAGGCCTACCCAGAGTTGGTGATACTGTACCTAAGACTAATGTTAGATCTATCAACTTCATCAGCATCAGCCCCTTACAGTCCACTGCTGGACTAGGCCTCTTCTTTGAAAGGAGGAATTGGCCTACTATACCACGCTGGCAAAACGGGTTGGTATACGGTTTGTTTCAAGTTTGCCTTTTCTTACAGTGCTGTTCTCTGCATAATATGCTCCCTCTGTCGGCTCTTACGACACCTATGAGATGATATGGAGTGGTGACATTCCGTATTCTTAATCCGTCACCACACGGACAATCAACTATCAACTTATTCCTTGTTTTATAAAGCCTAAGGAGTCGTAAGAAAACAATGATGTAAATGAAAGTACATATGAATGAAAGTACATAAACGCAACACGTTTAATATATAATGTCATCTTGCTACACAAGCTGTAGGTCATCGTCATTAGTACGTAATATCACGTCATTATAAACATAATGGTCTCAGGTCTCGACGCACCTACGCGTCGTGGCTAATGTCAGATTAATTGAGAAATGTTACGTTGCCTTTTTAGTTGCGTAGCTTAGGCTTCGATTGTTTGCTTAAGAAGTTGTAATATCTGGCAGATAGAGAGGTGAGAGGTAAAGACTCTCTAATTCTACTTAATCCCAAACTACAAAATTCTCTATCTATTATAATAATAAACTAGAGGACCCGTGCTGCTCCACAGCATATTTTAATATCATAAAAAGCTCTTACATAAAGGTATGATGAGTACATTGTAGCCTTATCTAATAAGTAAAAAGATTAGAAAAAAGAAAGAAGAAGAAATTAGAAAAAAATTGAAAAAAGTAATAAAAAAGGTTTCATTACTGCTAACAATTAATTAAGAGAGGGAAAACTCGAAAGAAAAACCCTATGCCAATCCGTCTGGCCAGCGTGGTATAGTATGCCAAAACCTTCATAAGGAGAGTGTACTGCAAAAGGCTGTTGATAATGAACAATAATTAAACCTTTTTTTATTTCGTGTGCTTCACATCAACAGCCTTTTGCAGTCCACTTCTGGACTGAAGCCTCTCCGTATGGAGGTTTTGGCCAACTATACCACGCTGGCCAAACGGGTTGGTATAGGTTGCTTCGTGTTATCTTAAAGTAATAATAAATTTTTCTTTATTTGAGAATAGTGAACAAATCAGGAGGACTATCACGAAAATATTAATTTCGAAATTTCGGACGAAAGAATATCATGAATAGTACCTGCCGTGGAGTTGTTTCAGACGTCTTTTTTTGTGAATCATGCGGCGGGTTTAATTTTGGTAGGAATGGTAGCTTTGGTAGCAATCGTAAGTAACATCGAGGTAGTAGAGCCTTGCTGATTTCAGCATGAATGGGCCGGCTCGACCGGGGAAGTACTACCCTTTCACAGAAAATAAAAGTAACAGTACCTAAACTGTTGCGTTTCGTTCGGTGAGTGAGAGTGATTTCTGAAAGATTCCGAAGGTTCTCCCTGATCCCACTCCTCATTCTATCCCTTTTCTCAACCCCAAGGGGCGGCAACGCACTTGTGACTCCCGTGGTGTTGCTTGTGTCCATAGGCGGCAGTAATTGCTTACCATCAGGCAATCTGTCTGCTCGTTTGCCGCCTATTACCATAAACAAAAAAGAAACATTGCTACCAGAACTACCATATATGCCAAAAATACCATTTCTACCAAAACGACTATTCCTACCGAAAATACTATTCCTATCAAAACTACTATTTGTACCAAAACTACTATTCGTACTAACACTATCATATCTACCATTTTTTTCAAAACTACCACATCTAACAAAACCGCCGGTGCTGTCAAAAGTACCTTTTCCATTTCTACAAAACCGCTGGTGCTGTCAAAAGTACCTTTTCTCTCAAAACTACTATTCTTACCAAAGCTACAATTTCTACCATTACTACCACTTGTAATAAATAATTATATGACAATAGTACTATGAACCGCTGTAATATGTTCCACATAAAAAAAATTAAGAGGCCCGAAGAAAGTCCGTAATTTAATTTGCCCAACATTAGGCGGAAATTTCACTACATTTGGGGCAAATTCCTCGGGTCGCGGGTATACTGACGTCGTTACCGCGACCCCGTCATGAGGGTCGATAGAGGAACACCGCGGTGTTTTAGTGGGTATCCATCCTCCGAACATCTAGAGGGAGAGCCGAGCCACACACCCCCCCTACACCTGCCCAAACTCGGTACAGAGTTGGCAGAGGGGTCCCTTTGAAGGACAGTCCGTAACTGGATTTCATCGCGATACAAAACAAAGGGGGAAAATTCCTCAACTAAGGGGGATCAGTTCACCCATAATTAAGGGTTAACTGGTAACATTCGGGGATTATTACCTGCCATAATTTTACCAACATCGGGTATAGTTTTACACACCACCACACTCACACCCGTATGAAAGTAAGGCAAGGTCACCTTAAGGAGGCATAATGGTTTTTCCTGGCAGTTACCGCAAGGAACTTATTATGTTCGCGACAGACATTAAAACTATGACAGTGAATAGTGTATTCGAAACCGCGAGTGAAAATCGTTAAAATCAGTGTTATCTAATCGTGCGGTACACCGGGTTCGGTTCCCGGACGTGTCAAAACGTTATAAAATAGCTAAAATAGTGTAAATGGTTAGATTGCTAATATATAACAACTATGTAATACATGAACATTAGTCTTAAACTTGTGCTAACCGTAGGGACCTTAGATATCGAATCATAAATAGCCTTATCAGTAGTGACAGATAAGAGTTAATGCTTCATAAAACAGCTGTTTGTTTACATATTCGTATTATAGTTTTATAAGTGTTTTTTTAGCTTCATATAGACTTGAAATCATGTCTAGATACCTTTTTATTGCTAGTTATTACCTTATATAGTTAAAATAAGCATAATAACAAACATTCGTATGTTTATTATAAAATTTGTTTACTTACGATAGTATTTACTTAAGAAATTCTGTAAAATTTTTATGCTTCAAAGTTATCATGTCATATGCTCGAATTGAATAAAGATATTTTCATGGTGTTTGTTTTAATAGATGCCCCATATAGTTGCACACAACGGCCTACCTAAATTATATATATAAATTTAGTATACGATAGTTTTTCAATAGAAAATATAGTGGGCGGGCCCTTGTGTGGCAGCATTTTTTGGGAGTTTTTATGGAATAACTTAGTGACGCTAATAGTTAGGTTTAGGTATTGTATACCAATAGATAGAACTTAATGAGACCTATCTAACGATGTATAGAACATGTATGTATGCATAATAGGATCTAAACATACGTAATATTTGTACTGTTTTGTAAATAAAAATAAAGGAAAGATTCCCTGTGCACGTGTTCGGTGCGATGGTCGTCGATAAGGTAAAGTTTCGAGGTACTTAAGCGACCACCAATTCGGGCAGTTGTTGCCGTCTCAACCACCATCTTGTAACCATCAAGCACCGCACACCTGAACAGCATCGCTCTCAACGTATGAAGATGTTTCATTTCTGAAGCCCTTACACATCGAAGCCATACAGTCCACACACATAGAAGAACACGCATCGTCGTAGGCACACGTCAGCAGCACACTACCAGCGCACTGTAGCGGACTAGCAAAGGTTCGATTCCTGGCATCCGTTACATTTGTTGGTCGCTTCGAGCCGGATTGAAGAATGCCTACGACGCGTTCAAGAGGTCGTGCTCCCGAGGTCGCCGGGGGAGCGGCCGGCGCCGGGCCTAGTTCCAGTACCCCTGCCCGCGCCGCCGCTGCCCGCAACCCAGCCGCCGCGGTCGTCCGTCACGACGGGCCACCGCGATCGCCGTCGACAACAGTCGGGAGCGACGCGCCGCCGCCGGCCCCCCCCGGCCCCGCGGGGAGGGACGAACGAAACATCACTCAAGATGCAAGGGAGCGAGCAGAGGTGCAGTCGAAAAATGAAGATGGCAAGGAAAGGACGTTGCAACCATCCGATAGATCGAGCGTTTGTACAGCGCAACATAGTATAATAGAAAATAGAGATAGAAAGAAGCCAACGAGGGAACGCGACCAACGCTCAGCAGCTACGGGACGCTCCAATAGAAATGTGATGTTGGCTCGAGAAGAAGTTTTGAAGATAAAACTACAGTTAGCACAGTTAGCACTACAGAAGGCTGAAGAGGAGGCGGACTCCGATGACTACGACGAGGATGGACAGTCAAAGCAAGATTACATACGTTCGTGGTTGGAAGAGGCTCCGGAACCCCAGCCCGGCCCTGAAGATATAGATATAGTGGTATCGGCGCCCACTAAGAAGAGGGACGTCGACGGGGCACAGAAGATAGATATAGAAGATGGACCGCCCTCACAGAAGATGGACGTTCATCAACAGGGAGGTGATTCGCTGAAGCCGTTCATCACGGATCTCACCTCCGCGATCGCCGCGCTCGCCGACAGGAAGCCACCGGACACATCGATAGTTGCACCACACCCGGCGGTTTCGAAAGTCATCATGACGCTACCGACGTTCGGCGGCGCGCACACCGAGTGGCTGTCGTTCAAGGCGATATACGACACCACCAAGAATTTCTTCAACGACGTGGAGAATACAGCGAGACTGAGAAGAAGTCTCAAGGGAAGAGCGTTAGAAACAGTTAGCTCTGAACTGATTGGGCATGCGCGACCAGATGAGATCATGAAGGAGTTGGAGCTGCAGTTCGGACGACCAGACTCGATCGCACAGGCAGAGACGGACAAGCTGAGGACCCTGCCACGCTGTAGCGAAGCACCTAAGGACATATGCGCGTTCGCGAGCAAGATTAGAAGCGGCGTCGTCACACTTCGTGCGTTGAAAAAGGAACACTACCTCATCAATGCGGAGCTAGTGCGCGTGTTGACCGAGAAGCTACCGAACTCGCTACGTGTGCAGTGGTACAAGACGTATACCGAGAAGTGCCAGTCGAAGCCGGACCTCAGCCGATTCAGTGACTTCGTGACAGAGTACGCGCGTTACTGTAGCGCGTTCGCGCCGGCTGAGAACATCACCGATGGGCCGCCAAGCAGACGCACCGTGCAGAGGACGTACACGGCGACGGCGACGGAGAAGCGAACGCATACGGACACGTCTAACGCGAAGTGCAGGATATGTGAACGCGAAGGACACTACTCGTCGGCCTGCAGCACGTTTCGTAACGCCAACGCAGAGAAGAGATGGCAGCTAGCTAAGCAGCATGGATTGTGTTTTCGCTGCTTACGCATACGCCGAATAGAACACTCGTGCAAGCCCAAGAAGTGCGGTGTAGAGGGATGTCGCGCTACACACAACCAGTTGCTTCACTACGATAGAGGAGCCCATAGGACCGAAGACGTGAACATAGAAAAGCAAGAAACGGTCGCCAGTTCGTGCATACGTGCAAAGGCTCAAGCATACTTAAAGATAGTGCCCGTGCAGATAGTCGGACCGGCGGGAGAGGCGTCTACGTTCGCCCTACTCGACGACGGAAGCACCGTATCGCTCATAGACGAAGACATAGCCAAGGAAGTCGGCGCGGAAGGGAGCCTGGACCCGTTTACGATCCGTGCCATAGGCGATACGTCGATCGACATGCCAACGTCGCGACGCGTAGACATACAAATACGAGGAGCCGGCGCCGACAGCAAACAAGTGCCTTTGTGTGCGCGCACCGTAGCCAGCCTACACCTGTCGCCGCAGAAGATCGCCGAAGAGGACCTGATAGACTGCAAACACCTCGAAGGCATCAAGAAGAAGCTGGTGTATGACATAGGCGTGCCAAAGGTGCTAATAGGTCAAGACAACTGGCACCTGCTCATAGCGAACGCAGTACGAAGAGGACCCAACGATCAACCGGTGGCATCGCTTACATCGCTGGGATGGGTGCTGCACGGCGCGCGCTCACGCACCTTGGGAAACACCGTACACTTCGTCAACGGTCTCTCCGCTATAGATGAAAACATAGAAGCGCAACTGAAAGAATATTTCGCACTGGAATCGCTCATAGTGAACCCACGTCGACCGAACTCGGACCCCGAGAAGCGGGCTACAGATATGTTAGAAAAACATACGAAACAATTAGAAGATAGACATATAGAGACGGCTCTTCTGTGGAAACAAGAAGACATCGTCATGCCAGATACTTACGAGAACGCGGCAAGGAGGCTCGCACACATAGAGAAAAAATTAGATAGAAACATAGAGTTGAAAACAAGATATACAGAACAGATGAACTCGCTGATAGAAAAGGGATACGCAGAAGAAGCTCCCATGAATAGTACGCCAGGGAAGACTTGGTACTTGCCTCACTTCGATGTACACAACCCCATGAAGCCTGAGAAGATTCGTATAGTTCACGACGCCGCCGCGAAGACCAGAGGTATGTCACTCAACGATTACCTACTCACGGGACCGGACTTGCTACAATCGTTGCCGGGGGTGTTGATGAGGTTCCGTCGACACCGCGTCGCCGTCTCAGCTGATATAACAGAGATGTTTATGCAGGTGAGAGTACGCCCAGAAGACCGAGACGCGCTGCGCTACCTGTGGAGAGGTGACCGGCGGGAGGGACCGCCCCAGGAATACCGTATGAAGTCCATTATCTTCGGCGCGGCAAGCTCACCGTGTACAGCTATATTCGCGAAGAATTGGAACGCTCGCAAGCACGCAGAAGAGTACCCGGAAGCAGCAGAAGCCATCATAGATAATCATTACATGGATGACTATCTGGACAGCTTCAGGAACGAACAGGAAGCGACGAGTATAGCGTCACGGGTGCGAGACATACACAGACAAGCGCACTTTCACCTCACGAAATGGGTGTCGAACTCTAGAAACGTCATCGAAGCAATAGAACCAAGTCAACATCGCCAGGAGACAGTCGGCCTCGCCAGCAAGGGGCAAGAAGAGAAAATTCTCGGCTTGATGTGGAAAACGAGCGCGGACGAGCTGAGCTTCAACCTTACACTCGCACGGCTTCCAGACGGACTCATCGGCACCGAAGCGCCTACGAAACGGGAAGCGTTGAAAATAGTTATGTCGCTATACGACCCACTCGGCCTCGCATCGCCCGTGACTGTTCGAGCCAAACAGATACTACAGGAAGCCTGGCGACTCGGTACAAATTGGGACGAGAAGTTTGACGAAAGCCTCAGAGAGCAATGGGCATCGTGGATACAGCATTTAGAACAGTTGAAGTCGATACGCATCCCGCGGTGTTATCCCGGGTACAGTGACGCCTGTACACTCCAAGTACATGTCTTTACGGACGCCAGTGAAGTGGCCTACGCAACAGCGGTGTACTGGCGAGCGACTACACCAGATGGGCGTGTGCACGTGACGCTCGTTATGGCGAAGGCGAGAGTGGCACCGCTTAAGGTGGTGTCAATCCCGAGACTCGAACTGCAAGCCGCCGTCATGGGTACGCGAGTCGCTCAAGCGGCAATAGAAGAACATCACGTCAAACCCGAGGCCGTCGTGTACTGGACGGACAGCAAGACCGTACTAACGTGGATAAGAAAAGGAGCACGGGCGTACAAACCATTCGTCGCGCACCGCCTAGCCGCCATAGAAGAGCATAGTAAAGTTGAAGATTGGCGCTGGGTACCTACGAAGTTGAACGCGGCGGATGCGGCTACACGCGACGTGCCAAACAGCTTTAACTCCGAACACGAGTGGTACACCGGACCGTCGTTCCTGTACGAAGACCCGTCACTATGGCCCGTAGAGAAGCACATCGCCCCTGACGCGACAGGCGAAGAGCGCACACTGACAGCTGTAGAGAAACGTCAAACACATAGAATTATAGAAGCCGTACCGGACCCGTATAGATTTTCCAAATGGGAGAGGCTCTTACGAGCGACAGCAAGAGTTCTACAATTTATAGCATTATGTAAGAAAACCGCAGAGAAGGTTCTCTATAAAAGAACGCAGAAAAATAGACAGAAGGATCCAGATTGGCGTCACGTGACGAAGACGAAGCACAACATCAAGTCGGGCAGAGCGGCACCTCGTCCAGCCGCCGACTCCCGAAACTTCGTGCTTCTCTCCGCAGAACACGCCCGCGGCGCCGAGGACCTTCTTGTGAAGGCGGTACAAGAGGACTCCTTCGGCGCCGACCTTCGGGAGCTGCGGCGCGGAGGAGGTGTCGCCAGAGACAGCCGCCTGTATTCGTTACCCGTGGAGATGAACAACGGAATTATCACTCTACGCAGTCGTATAATAGCTACAGAAGAAATCTCCGAACAAACAAAGAGACCGCCGATCTTAGACGGCGATCATCGTATTACACAGCTATACATAGATCGGACGCATAGAAAATTACATCACAGCGGTACAGAGTTGGTAATCAATGAAATACGCCAACACTATTGGATTCTTCGTCTGCGGCCGACTACAAAGAAAATAGTACATAGATGTCTACCATGCCGCATTAGAAAAACGCAGCCGCCTGAGCCAGCCACAGGGGACCATCCAAAGACGCGCCTTGCTCACCACCAGAGGCCCTTCACCTACACGGGTCTCGATTATTTCGGGCCGCTCTCCGTAACCGTCGGTAGACAGCGTCACAAACGTTATGTGGCACTGTTTACATGTCTCACTTCCAGGGCAGTACATCTGGAGGTCGCCGCCAGCGTGAGCGCCGACTCCGCAATCTTGGCGCTGCGCAGGTTCGCAGCGCGCCGAGGTTGCCCCGCAGAGATCTACTCGGACAACGGCACCAACATGCACGGTGCCGACCGAGAGATGAGAGACGCCGTCGCCGAGGAAGCGAGTCGCCGTGGCATCATATGGCGCTTCATCACCCCCTCAGCGCCATTCATGGGGGGCGCATGGGAGCGCCTCGTCAGGTGCGTGAAGACCGCCCTCTATACGGTCCTTCATGAGCGCCATCCGCACGAAGAAGTCCTAGCTACACTACTGTGTGAGGTCGAGTACACAGTAAACAGTCGACCCCTCACACACGTCTCCGTCAACGCAGCAGACAGCGAGGCCATCACCCCGAACCACATCCTGTTCGGTGGTTCTGCTCGCCTCCCTCCGCTGGGCGAGTTCAGCGAGGCTGACCTCAACAGCAGCAAGCACTGGCGGCGCGCCCAAATCCTCGCCGACATGTTCTGGCGCCGTTGGGTGCGCGAGTACCTACCCGAGCTGCAACACCGGCGGGAGCCCCATGGGTCTGGGCTCAACCTCGAGGTCGGCGACCCCGTCCTGATCGCCGACGGCCAACTCCCGCGCAATACCTGGCCGCGCGGTCGAGTTGTGGCTGTCTACCCGGGCGCCGACGGCGCCATACGCACTGTCGAGGTGCGCACAGCAGCAGGCGTCCTCAAACGGCCGGCTAAGAAGCTGGTCCCCCTGCCCAAGTGACGAGGTGTCGCTCACCGGGTGCTCTGCAGCACCGCCACACGACGGGTCACGCGCGTTGCTGCACGGCGGGAGAGATGTTCGCGACAGACATTAAAACTATGACAGTGAATAGTGTATTCGAAACCGCGAGTGAAAATCGTTAAAATCAGTGTTATCTAATCGTGCGGTACACCGGGTTCGGTTCCCGGACGTGTCAAAACGTTATAAAATAGCTAAAATAGTGTAAATGGTTAGATTGCTAATATATAACAACTATGTAATACATGAACATTAGTCTTAAACTTGTGCTAACCGTAGGGACCTTAGATATCGAATCATAAATAGCCTTATCAGTAGTGACAGATAAGAGTTAATGCTTCATAAAACAGCTGTTTGTTTACATATTCGTATTATAGTTTTATAAGTGTTTTTTTAGCTTCATATAGACTTGAAATCATGTCTAGATACCTTTTTATTGCTAGTTATTACCTTATATAGTTAAAATAAGCATAATAACAAACATTCGTATGTTTATTATAAAATTTGTTTACTTACGATAGTATTTACTTAAGAAATTCTGTAAAATTTTTATGCTTCAAAGTTATCATGTCATATGCTCGAATTGAATAAAGATATTTTCATGGTGTTTGTTTTAATAGATGCCCCATATAGTTGCACACAACGGCCTACCTAAATTATATATATAAATTTAGTATACGATAGTTTTTCAATAGAAAATATAGTGGGCGGGCCCTTGTGTGGCAGCATTTTTTGGGAGTTTTTATGGAATAACTTAGTGACGCTAATAGTTAGGTTTAGGTATTGTATACCAATAGATAGAACTTAATGAGACCTATCTAACGATGTATAGAACATGTATGTATGCATAATAGGATCTAAACATACGTAACATTTGTACTGTTTTGTAAATAAAAATAAAGGAAAGATTCCCTGTGCACGTGTTCGGTGCGATGGTCGTCGATAAGGTAAAGTTTCGAGGTACTTAAGCGACCACCAATTCGGGCAGTTGTTGCCGTCTCAACCACCATCTTGTAACCATCAAGCACCGCACACCTGAACAGCATCGCTCTCAACGTATGAAGATGTTTCATTTCTGAAGCCCTTACACATCGAAGCCATACAGTCCACACACATAGAAGAACACGCATCGTCGTAGGCACACGTCAGCAGCACACTACCAGCGCACTGTAGCGGACTAGCAAAGGTTCGATTCCTGGCATCCGTTACATATTAGATGCCATAAAAATATTTTTGAATTTAGAACCGTCCATGTACAGAGAAAGTAATGGAACCTTAAGAAATTTAAAGGAAATTATTGAAAAATAAGTTCAATGTCCACACCTATCTTCCTTCAAACTTACCCAATTTAAATGAGCATACCATCAAATGAAAGAGCTCTTTTCAGCGCGTGTTATAGGCCTATAACGAAACGCCTGCCTCAATGAGAACCAGATATATAGAAGCAGAAAGTCATTGACTACGGCTACCAAAACGTAAAAAATGTATGGGAGAAAACTGTTTTTGCATATAACTTGATGAATGTGCAAGTTAGGTAATTTCTAATGCTTGATGACAAATCTATGCAGCGAGAGCTTTCATTTAAAAAAAATATCATGCGAATCAGTTGGGTAGAACGGGCTGGCCGACTCGTATTATAAAACACAAATTCTTTTAATATATAGATAATAATATTCTACAACATACACACAACACCATCTAGTCCCAAACTAAGCAGAGCTTGTGTTATGGGTACTAGATAATGGATAAACATACATATATACTTTTTTTTGAAAATACGTACATATTATATATAGAAACACCCAGACCGAGACAAACATCCATGTTCATGCACTAAAATGTTTGACTTGAGCGGGAATCGAACCCGCGACCTTCGGCGTAGCAGTCGATTACACTCCCGCTTTATAAAAAATCTGTATACAATTCTCTATCTCTATCTAATATAGCAAATAGTAGAAAGGCTAAAGAATTACTTCGAAACTGATCTTGAATCTCAAAAAAATCCGATAGTGCTGGAAGTTTGTCTGTCTGTCTTTCTGTTTGCCCTGGATAACCTCTGAAATGCCTGAGCCGACTTTAATGTTGCTTTCACTAGAAGGTAGAGGCCTTTGAAGGGCTACATGTTATTGGCTATAATTTGACCTGGTTGGTGGCGCTGTTGTCGCAAATAAATAGGTTGAAACCGCGGGGAAAAGATAGTTAATCTAAAAATACAGAGCTTGACAGGTTGCTAGCTGCTCCATAAAGAAAAAGAAAGGATGAATATGCTGGAGAGGCGTAGGGAAATGATATCTCCAGGGACTTCAATAAGAAAACATTCCGAAGCATTAGCTGATTCTTTATGTAACAGAATAATTTTATTGTTATCGGGTCTTTAAGACAAAAAGTCGGTGTGTAAGACACCTCTGCCTACCCCTTCTGGGATAAAAGGCGTGAAGTTATGTTATGTTGGGTCTTTAAAGTTACGTATCCTTAAAATAACTCTCCAATAACAAATTTATAGATGATATTTAAGTTTTGATCAAACTTAACACCAAAACAGCTAAATCAAACGCCGTTACGTAAAATCTACGTAAGTGAAGGAACAAAAAGATTAAATAAACAACAAAAGAAAATGTCGAAGTTAATGTACAGTCAGTTACATAAGTCCATAATCATTTACCTGATATTGAATTGTATTTATAATTTGATATCTTATTTTTTTTATAGACTCACGCCTGTATCTCAGAAGAGGTAGCCAGAGATGTAATATTACACCCACATTTCTAGTCCGGTCAAATTAGACCTAAAAAATAGGATTATCTGTATATATAAAATCCTTGCATTACTGACTGACTGACAGACAAGCTACAGTCAAAACTATTAGGCGTAGAAGCTGAAATTTGGCATGTATGTTCCGTGGGGACCGTAGGGCTGTACTAACGCGGGATTTCCCGAAATTCCCACGGGAACGGGCAGAAACGGTTAAATTTGAAAAACGTGCGGGCGTAGCTGAGGGCGTCCTCTAGTGTTACAATAATTCGCACCCAGCTTAAAAACTTGTAAGATTGTTCAAAACACAATTATAAATGACATCTAAAAAGATGAAGATGATAAAAATTTACATGGAGTCAAAAGTCACCCAAACGGGTTTTTTTCGCGATTGTAGATTAGCTAATTATCTATAAGAAATGTGTTTTGTGCAATCCTACAAATTGTCAGCTAGGTGCGAATTATTATAACCTCGGATGTCTAATTGACCAGACTATTCGTCATGTTTTGAATTTGTAGGGGCCACGTAATAGGGGGCGAAGCTATTGACGTTACCGGGCACATTGCCACACCCCGTACTGCTAGCGTTCGGAAAAACACGACGCATATGCTATCCACTGAACCACCGAGGCAGGAATTTATAAATGAAGAATAATAATCAAGGAATTTCATTCATAAAAGTCTCGCCAAAGATGTTGAGTAGTGTAACGACTTCTGTAGTTAGCTGTACGTGGAAGTTACCGAAGTGAGCGTGCACTATTAGACAAGCCCCTCTCGACCACGTAACACTGTTGGCTATTGAACACTGTTGACCACGCGAGACCGAACGACCATTGTCCAGCGATTAACTATTACTTACTATTTCGTTTGACTCTGCACCCAATATGGGCATATTTTGTTACAGTGGTTACAGCCTTTCGCAATTCACTTCATTATGAAGGAAATTAGGTTGTACCTGTGTACAGCACAGCTGTGGGACAACCTTATAGGCATTGCCCCACAATGCTATATATTAGGCATTATGGACATGGATATAGTAGGCCCTATCCTTCTATTGAGGAGGAGAGGCCTACTATATCACGCTGGCCAGATAGGTTGGTAAGGGTTTGATGTACAGTTTCCATCTCTTCGCAATGATACGATTTGCTTCATGTTTTACTTTAGTCGGCTCTACAACAACCATTTAATAAAATGAGGTAGTGACTGCCTCGTTGGTCTCGCGGCATAAATGTGCGCATTGGATTGGGATCTCGGGTTCGATTCCCACACCGGGCGAAGTGTTATTGGTTTTTCCGTTAGGAAATTCTCAGTAACAGCACGGAGTCTGGTAATAGGGGGCGAGGCTATTGCCGTACCGGGCACATTACCAGACTCTGGTAATGTGCCCGGTACGGCAATAGCCTCGCCCCCTATTACGTGGGACCTAAAAGTTCATGGCGAAATGTGGGTGTAATATTACACCTCTGCCTACCCCTTCGGGGATACAGGCGTGAGTCTATAAATAAATAAAGGTAGTGACATTCTGTAAGAATACTAGCTTGTATATAATATTATGTGTTAGGATGAACTCGCCTTTTTGTCGCTTATTCCAGGGCTAAACAAGGCTTTCTGGTGATGTATTCTTTATAAATTATAAGTCGCCTCAAGGATGGATAAGAAAGGTTTTCAATACTATTAAATGAATAATCCAAGGACCTAGTATCTCCAAAATTTAGTGAACGTCTAGTATCATATTTGGTAAAACCTGATCATTACATTGAGTCTAAATTTAAAACTGCGCTAGGTGAAGGCAAACTGCAATACGGAGGGATTAGATAACAACCTTCAAACGTATCTGACTGTTTCAAGCCGTGTTTAGCTATTATATAACGCCTAAACTAAGAGCACGAACAGCTTTTGTTAGCTGTCATAGGCTTTGACAAACATTATAAAAAATATTGCCTTCCTCTCACTATTTCTTATGCTACCAAGGCGGCGACAAAAAAAGACAATTATAGCATAGTTGCTGTTGTACTCGAACTCGAAGTCACACAATTGGCGGTGTTACACCCTTGTGCCTCTGTAAGCACTTTGATAGGTTGGTCCTACGCCCAAACCCTCGGCATATAACACAACCAGAGAGAAATAATGTGTTTGTATGTAAGTATAGGCGGCGATAGCCCAGTGCTGTACGTAACGGACTGCCGAGACGATGGTATCGGGTTCGATCCCCAGTTACCCCAGAGCTCAGCCCCAGAGAGTGTTACGTGTGTATTAAAAATGTTAACTATCGCTCCATTAACAATGCGCCCGGTAGATGGCAATAGACTCGCGCCCAATTACATTGGGACCGAAACATAACTGGCGAAGTGTGGGTGTGTAATACACCTCTTCCTACCCATTCAGGGATAAAGGCGTGAAGTTATATTATGTGTTGTTGTAAGTATATGGGTATATTTATGTATTGTAGGTATGTATAATATTTATTTTATTAGTTTAAATATAAATGTTTGTAATATTTATACCTATCTAATATTTAATGTATCTTAATTAGTTCTTTGTTTGACACGCAGTTTTAGCACCCACCTTGATTTGTCTCTGCACCCAAAGGTTGACTGGTAGAGAATGCCTTAGGCATTAAGTCCATCTTTGTACAAATTATTATGTTTTGTGCAAGATGTATTAAATAAAAAAATAATTATGACTAGGAGAATGAGACAGAGTCTCTACTTATAATTAAAACGGTATCGACCGAGCACAACTCAAACACGTTCTGTAAATCGTTAAAGGTACAGGACAGGCTTGCCTTGTGGGGCCAAAGGACATTGCGTAATGTGTATTCTTTTGGTAAAACATATTTTTATATATAGGTACGTATAAATGTTTTTTTATATATGTACATATTTGGGCACAACTTGTTCACTACAATAGGTATCTCCTGCGCTGTTGGCTAGTTGCCGTTGAGACTCACTGCCGTGGTCGAAATTCGGTCTGTAGGATGACCTACAATGAGAAGAGTCGGATATACTTAAATGTTTCTGTCTCGCCAGCATCCGCTCCTAACACCAATGTTGCTTATACCATTTTTGTTTATTTATAGACTCACGCCTGTATCCCCGAAGGGGTAGGCAGAGGTGTAATATTACACCCACATTTAGCCACGAATTTTTAGGTCCCACGTAATAGGGAGCAAGCCCATTGCCCTTACCGGGTACATCACCAGACTCCGTGCTGCTACTGAGAATTCAGAAAAACCCAGTAACACTGTCCGATCCGGGAATCGAACCCGTAGTACTCATAGTATTGTACCAGATAACCATAACAGTTAGCATTGCATTCACCAAAGATTTATTTTGTATTACACAGTATAAATAATAGTGTTAAATAATAACTAGGTATAATACTTTCTATTTTCATTAATGTCACGGTTAACTATAAATCCAATATGTAAATTAAAACTTAGCCAGCAACAGCCAGTCTAGATGATACTCAATTAGGGCAGTTTCAGATTAGCGTTTTATACGCGCGTATGACCCCGTTTTCGGAAGCGCATGTATGCGCGTATATGCGCGCCTTTTGGCACACGCGCAACTAGTCAAAATCCATGTTGCCACTGACACGATGTCACTACTGTTTCGAGCGAACACGCCGAAATATGCTCGTTTACGCGAGTCCGGTTTTTTGAAGCGCGTAATGTAGCGCGCGTGTACGCGTGTATGCTGAAACGACCGTATACGAGCAAAAAAATACGCTAATCTAAAACCGCCCTTAGTCTATTCAATTAATTAAAGTAGCAATCAAAATAATTTTAGGATTGATAAAATATGTAATTTCATAACATAAAACCGATTTCTATGTTCTATGGTCCAAAGTTGCAGTTCAGCTTGCAATTATCTATACTAATATATGTATAGGTAAAGCTGAAGAGTTTGTTTGCTTGAACGCGCTGATCTCAGGAACTACTGAGAGTACTGAGAGTGGCGCGTTGAAGTCTTATTAAAAAAAACATACAGTGTTAGATAGTCTATTTATTGAGGAAGGCTATAGGCTATATAACATCACGCTATGAGCCACGGACGCGGAGCAGTAGCCTTCAATACCGCGGGTGTAACCGCGGGCTCATCTAGTGAGTAGATAAATCCAAATTGCAATAATTTGAAGGTCAATAACTTAACCCCGCTTAATTGAACACATACACATTATTGCGCTCAGCTTTCCTTCATCATCAGCCTTTAACAGTCCACTGCTGGCCTCTCCTTTGAAAGGAGGAATTGGCCTTCTATACCACGCTGGCCAAACGGGTTGGTATAGGGTTTGTATCAAGTTTTCCTTCTCTTACAGTGCTGTTCTCTGCATAATATAATCCCTCTGTCGGCTCTTACGACACCCATGGGATGATATGGGGTGGTGACATTCCGTATTCTTTATCCGTCACCACATGGACAAAAGCTTTCCTTATGCTGATAATATTCTGTTTAAGAACTGAAAGTTATAAGTACGGGCTTCTTTTAATAATGAACGTGTATGAACCATGATGTATTAGGTAAAAGCAACGTAAGTAGGTATCCCCTCCCGTGGGATCTCCACCTTGTCGTGGTGGGGGGGCTCAGTAACCGTGGTTAGGTCATCCACTGTGAAGCTAAGCGAGATCCCGGGAGTGGACGCTCCGCGTGGGCTTGACGTAGGCCTGCGCGGGATGCGTCCAATGGTGCGGGTGCGGGGGACAGTTCCTCTGTCCCTCGCAGTCGGGCGCGGTCGCGGGAGGAGAGGCGTGTCGGCACAGTTTATTAGACTGTGTGTCGGTGTTGCGTTGCTGCGCGCCCTATCTCTCGCGACCAAATGGGGGCGCACCATTTGTAGTGTCGCGGTGGGGCCGCAGAGGAAGAAGAGACGCCAACCATCTTCAAGTCCAAAAAGAAATAATTATCTGTATTTTGTACTACTGCTATATTGAAAAACAGAGCAATTCTATACAACATCCATTGTCCCTGTCCCTTGTATTTGTAGCATGTAATATTCCAATGGAGCATCGTAATGATCCATACTATAACCCATCACACCAAAGTCCGGCGCACGCTGGCACTTGGTAACGCAGAGTCTAGGAGACCAATCATTTTACCTCGATGGTACAGAACATCCACACAAACGGCTCTTGTAAGAGCCAAAACCCCATGTAGTAGCGACCGACACCAGATACTAAAACCTGCTGTTGTCTATTGTGTCAATTATTATAGAGGCATTCTCCGACGACAAAGCCAACCTCCTTTCCAATCTATGTAAAATATCAGGATGGGACGTGCTATGTGTACAAGAGACTCACCGTGGCGTTGAAAACTTAGGACCAACCCTCTGCGGCCGCTGGCCGCTTTGGCGGCGGAGCCCAACATCTTCATCCGCCGCCAAGGGGGTTTTGTTCAGGGCCCGTGTGACCATCTGGCAGGCCAATACCCGTCGGGGGGTAGCGAGGAATGCTTCGGCGATACCCGATCCTCCGTCACACGGGTACATGAGGAACACGGGTTGGTTTTTAGTCAGTAAGAGTCTGACAGTCCCCTTCGCCCTTTCCGCCAGGGCGAAGGGACTACATGAGGATTTTCCAACGCGATACCAAAAAAAAAAGTATGGCTATGCAGTTGAATCATGGGCAGAAAACCATGACCTTGCCCTTATTCAAGATGCCAAACAACCACCATAAGTTCAATAAAAAATGCCTCCCGCCAACATATACCCCGCGGCTGTAGTACACCATACACTCCCGGCCGCGACAAGGACTCTGCAAATTCCCTACGTCGCAATGCAGCATTATACACAAAGGACCCTTTTTCAGAAACTACACTGACAGCTGGTGAGGAACTAATGGCTATGTTAAATTGTCTTTCGGGATATATACCACGTACCTTTGTTTGGAGTAACCGGTATTATAGAAATGGTGCGTTTTCGAAACGCACCCGTTTCGATTGTTAGTCTATTTATTCTATTGTTACTCCAATCAAAGGTACGTGGTATATATCCCGAAAGACAATTTAAAATAAGTTTAAATGACCACGGAAGTTTAAATTCCTATACTAATGGTTGGAAAAAGTCGGAGACAAAAATGGATGAACACAATCACATCCATCGATATGACACACAACAGCAAGAAAGCTTGGTCTACATTACGGAAACTAACTGAGGATCCACCTAATGCTTCAAACCCGGTGCAAGTAACAGCTAACCAGATCGCCCACCAACTCATAAGCAACAGTAAATCCTGTCATAAGTTGCCAAGGGCTAGAAAAGAGACTATTGCTCCTAATGGTTCTGCCGAGATTAGCAAAACTTTTAATCTATGCGAGATTATAACAGGTATAGATTCGCTCAAAAATGGCAAGGCTTGTGGAGTGGATGACCTCACTGTAGAGCAAATTAAACATTTAGGCGCTGTGGCGGTATCCTGGCTTTTGGCTATGTTTAAAACTGTCTTGCTACAAGCAAAATACCAAAACTTTGGCGCAGGGCAAAAGTTACGGCACTCTTGAAGCCTGGGAAACCTACCAACCATCCAACTAGCTACCGACCACTTTATCTTCTCTGTCACACGTACAAACTGTTCGAGAGGCTGTTTTTAAACCGATTAGTCACAATAATAGATCTAAACTGGCAAATCTTGTACCGGACAAGTACTGCGACTGGTGATGAAATATGAGGATGGATACATTTCGAAATAAAAACTATGATGGGTAGCCGGGGTTGATCGATCTACGTCGACCGATGCTGTTCACCGATGCCGATCGATTGGTTAGTCGACCGGTATCCGTCGATCAATTAAAGCTACCACACCAATCGATCAACGTCGACCAATGTCGATCGATGACATCGATCGACGATCGATCGATTGGTGTGGTAACACCCTAACATCTACACGGATGACCAGCCTTCAACCGTGCACACTGACCGTTTCCTTTACGCCGATGACCTAGCACTAACAACTCAAGGTACGAGCTTTGAAGAGGTGGAACAAAACTTGACAAGTGCCTTAGAAACGCTTGGTAGGTACTACAGAAATTATGGGCTTAAACCGAATCCAAGCAAAACTCAGGCATGCGCATTTCATCTTCGCAACCACGAAGCCAGCCCAAAGCTCAACATCACATGGCAGGGCGCTAATATCGAACATAGCCCCTAGCCCCAAGTAGGTATCTGGGAGTCTAACTTGATGGGTCTATCACCTATCGGCGCCACTGCGAGGCTAACAGGCAGAAAATTGACACCCGGAATAACCTTCTCCGAAGATTGACCTCTACACACTGGGGAGCATCGCCTGATGTAACTCGAACAACTGGCCTAGCTTTATGCTACTCCGCGGGTGAATTTGCGGGTTCAGTGTGGCATCGATCTGCTCACGTAAAACAAGTTTGCACTGAACGAAACGTGTCGCTTTCTAACAGGATGTCTAAAGCCAACACAACTAAATAAAATCTATCCCCTGGTAGGCATTGCCCCGCCCGCAATTCGCCGAGAAGTGGCCCGCGCTGTCGAGAAACGCCGCCAGGAAGAAGACCCCTGACACCCATTGCACAACAATAAACTGCCCCGTGGTAGACTAAAAAGCCGCAAAAGCTTCCTGCGATCAACAGAGGCTAGTCAAGACCATTCGGCTAATTTAAGGCGCTACCTCGAAAATGTATGCCCTTCTTGATTACAGATTTTGAAGCAGTGAGACACACCAGCAAAGTGATTTTTTTATATGTTATTTATCAGGTCTTTATCTAGGGACTGCTCGGACAGATAAACGATTGGAAGATTTTCGCTCGATAGAATTTTAATTTGAAAAACATGCTTTCTCTAAATATTTTTAGGATATTTAAAAAAATACTTAATTTTTCGCCTTGAAATTGCTACTCACCGAAAGAAGAGCTAGTTTATTAGGGACTGGTCGAACAATTTTTTTCTAAAAGGATTATTACTTGAGTTATGAACGAAATAAGATTTCAGACAGTTTCGTGATGGCATGCCATGTCAAAAACCGTGCGACATTCAACTTTATAGCTAACACTTAGCGATTAACTCTGCACGATTTTTTGACCTTCGAGGTAGCCTCTTAAGAAACACAAATGGTATGAGACAGTTCCACCCCCTGCAAACTATGTAGAAGCCAAAGAATATGTACCCTCGGTAGTAATCTGCAATGGCCCATATGGAGATCCCTGAATCGTTTAAAAAGCCAGGTTGGCCGTTGCAGATACAACCTAGCGCAATGGGGTATGATTGGCTCAGCCTACATGCAGTGCGAATGTGGCGCTCCAGAACAGACCATGAGTCACCTCCTGGAGTGTCCTAAGTGTCCGCACAGATCTTCGGCGGCAGATCTATGCCGAGCCACCGATAATGCCGTTGCTGTGGCCACATATTGAGCTGGTGCCATTTGATGTCTGCACCAACGACTCGAAAAGAAGAAAGAGGAAGACCCATCACATAGAAAGTTTTTAGGTGTCATTTTGTCCCTGCGGTTTGTGAAGGCATTCAAGTTCCCCGTGGTTCAACCTGGCTGTGGGCCACGGACGAATAAATCAATAAAAAGAGCAAAGCTTAAATACGAAAACCATGATAGTCTGTAAGTATGGATGTATAGGTGTTGTTCTTTCACTCAAAAACTGCAGAACGTATTCTGATTAAACTTGGCAGTAAAGCGTATTCGTCAATATGGTAGGTGCATGGACTAGGAACCTTTTGTTGCGATTTCCACGTGGTCATAGCCATCACGTGGGCAGAAGCTAGCCAAATATAATTCGGAACGGAACAAATTCGCAAGTTAATAGTTAGACGTTTAATTTCATTTTTTATCCTAAAAAATAATTATGAATTTAAAAAAGTAAATTACTGACAGTGCATTAACATCTTTATAACAAACTTTCGTTCACATCGTGCCTATTAGTTCAACGTTCTAAAAGAAAACTAATGCGTTATCACCATTAACATTAATAGTGTTGCATATTTTAGTGCAATCCACTGTGCGTAACGAACACACAGTCATTAAAATATTACCTAGATTAAAATTAAATATTTTAGTGTTAGTACATCTACTGCTCAATCGGTAATTTTCATAATTTTTGGCGTAAAGATTGATACTAAGATAATTATTTATTGTGTACTGGTGATTTACGAAATTACAATATTATAGTGATAAGAGATGGCCTCATCGCAAGTTATGTTTGCTATCAGACGACCAAATGGCTGTCTTCTATTGCATTTATCACGGTGAGTGCTCCGAAGAGCTCTTTCAACTAATCCCACCCTCTCCTTTTCTATCCCGAACGACACGTGCTGGGTTAAGGTGCCACTCTTACACGGTAGAACAGATACAGTCACGCACCAAACGGTTCGGCGCCTCTTATCTCTTCCGTACCATTAAGATGTTTAACTCTTTACCAGCCCACGTGTTTCCCTCCACTTATGATCTTGGGTCCTTTAAGCGGGCATGAAAAAGCTTTTCTCAAGGCCGTCAAGGTGAGGGCCATCATGCCATAATACCATGCTGGCTGCTGGGATGATGGCCATCACTATGGGACTTCAATGACTGCTTAACATAAGGCAGCATGGAGTCAATTTGTTCGGCAGTAATAAAAAAAATAAAAAAAGAATATTATTAATGTGAATTTAAGTTTGTTTGTTACGCTTTTACGCGAAAACTACATAACCGATCATCATGAAACTTTGTACACATATGCTTGAGGGTATTATAAGTAACATAGGAAGCTTTTTGCAAAATTTTTTTTTACGAAAGATAAACAAAATCCACGCGGACGGAGCCGCGGGCGACTAGTAAAATAATATTTGATGAATGAATTTGTAGAGAAACTGGCATATACCTTTTGGTACCTAGTTGCAGATCCTAGCTGAGGTCCTGATTGTAAGCTGTTATTCTGAACCGTTGGACACCAGTGATACCAGTAGTACCACATTACCAGACTCCGTGCTGCTACTGAGAATTTCCTAACGGGAAAACCCAATAACACTTTGCCCGACCCGGGAATCGAAACCGAGAACCATGGGCACATTTTATGCCGCGAGACCAACGAGGCAGTCAAGTAAAGGCCTTGCCACACGATACAATTTTACCACTGATCAAATTTTCAATCGAATTGGCTTTGCCCGTCTACACGACACAATCAAATCACTGATTTGCATTCCGTCCACCCGATTGGTTAAAATCTGGTGGTACCGCCCACCCGATGAACTTGAGTTGGACGACTGGCGTCTACACGTCACGATTTCATCAAGTGATTTAGTCAAGTTGGACGTAAAATTGTGCCGTGTGGCAAGGCCTTAAGAAATATTAATGCTAGAAATAACCTCAACCCATCAATCAATTGGTCAATCGGCACGCCAAAACCTTACGAACACTGAGTCACACGTATGATAGCAAAAAATGATCATTTATGTACCGAAACATAAATCAGGTAATTTTAAAAACATGCGTTGTTACTATCGCTGTTAACTGTTTATGTATGTCATTCATATTATTTATGTTAAATGTTCTCCGTTGTTTTTTGTGGTGCGTTATTAACAAACCTTAGTTTTATTTTTGCCTATTATTTACCAAATATAAATTGGTAATTGCTTACTAAACGTGAAATAAATCGGCGAGGAATTCTGCATGTGAGAGCTCTTCATAATGTTGAATGACATGTGAAGTCTGTCAACCCGCACTTAAGTCATAGAGCATAGATATTTTACAATAGAGGCGCATTTCTTATGGGCGCTCTGTAGACAAACTTTCTGTGACCCAAATTGCCGCTTGGCGGCGTGGCAGTCGCGCTGTGAGTCTGTGACAGCTGTATCTATGAGTGCAAGAGAGACGAACGTTCCTCCTGTGTATCTTAACTACGAGAGCAAGAGAGACGGAGAACGACGCCAGTGCCGCCAACGGCGCCAACTACATACTACACTGACAACCGCCAACACGCCACTTGGAATCGGCACACGAAATCCTTAAGAAATGCGCTTCTATTATGTAAATCTGTATTCATTGCTTAAGTCCGCCTTCTGATAGCGGAAAGCGGCCCGTGCCCAACAGTGACACATATTTTAAACATGTGTTATTAGTATAATCTACTTTTTTCAGTAATTTACAGACAGTTGATTATACGCTCATTAACCTGTTTGTTCAAGGCAGGCCAAGTCAATGATATACTTAGGTACCAATTTATGATTGTGATGGAAAACTTTACGTGTCTGCCGATACTACTGTGTATACAATTCTCAGACATGCAGGCTTCCTCACGGTGTTTTGCTTCACCGTTTTGCTAACGATAAATAATTAACAATTTACCTAATACACTGTGCCCTAGGTCTGAATTCAAGTCCATCTGCATAGCATTCTAGGACTGCACGATTGGCGTAGTGGTTTAAGCGGCCACCTTGCCGCTTGACACTGCGCTGAGTGTTGTGGGTCCGATTCCCACACGAGACAACACTTTGTGTGATCCATAAATAGTTTTTTCGAGTCTGGGTGTTCTTTGTGTCCGTTGGTTGTATGTCTGTAAAGTCCCCCGCGACACAGGATTAATTCCTAGTTCGGGAGTTGTCTTAAAAAAACATAAAAAAAGATAAATAAAAAAGTGTGTTGGTAGGTATAGCCGCTAGGCTATCGCTGCTTTAGAACAACTAATAAGTACACCGGATCAAAATTCTTGTTTTTAACCAATCAGTCAGCACTAAAATTCTTTTTTTCTCATACCAATCAGTACTCATTCAACCGTCAAGTTCTTGAAAACTATCAAAAGTGAAGGTGAATAAAGAAATACGCAGCGCGCAAACGTAGTATAAACTAAAGTTCATTTATCTGTTGAGAAGCATCACCAAGTACCTAATGTGCACGATAACTGGGTCAAATGTTTAATAGTTAATAATAAATATGACGTGTAATTTTATCATGCAGGTCATACTTACAATCACTTCTATATCGTTCTTTTATAAAATCACTGCATTTTCCCCGAGCTTCACCTGCGTGAGAGACGGTTAACGCGTTAAAAAGTGGCTATGTGTCTCGCCAGTCTACTATCTCCACACACAAAACCAAACAAACTAACACATTTTCGTATTTATTTAGTATGGGTTTAGTATTGTATGCGTTTTGATTATCATTTATTCCTCGCGAATTTTTCCAAGGTTCCTTACAGGGTACTTTACATGTCACTTTAAAAGTATGCTGTACAATATAATTTTGGGACTATATGTTTTTACTTACCTTTACACTCAGATGTGGAATGTAATTGGTAAAATCCAACCCTCCTCTAAGATGTTATGGATACAGCTTCAATGTGATGTTAAAAGCTATTGTTACGTGTAGATTTTCTAACCTAAGTCAACACCTGGCTCTTAAACGAAACATCGCACCGCACAGCTTTAAGAACGAAAGAGGACTATGTGGAGCAGTCAAAACACGAAAAGACAAAACAATGATATTTCTTATACCCTAGTTACCTAGACAACAATAGAATGCTAGAGGAACTTAAATATCGGTTTCTCCAAACAAACATGGTTATCCCGAAAGACAATTTAAAATAAACAATAGAATGCATTCCAGCTTCCCAGACTTCCTAGAAACTTAAATTTCTTAGAAACGAGCTTGAACGACCTGTTGACTATGAAATCTACACAATATTAGGTAGACGTTCTAGAAAATATTCGCAAACCTTGAATTCTCACAATGTGCATAACTTTCCCTCCATTTAACCGGAACAAAAACAAAAGGTCATAAAATTGTGCGAAAAGATCAAAAAATATTCTCAATACGTGCTTAGAAATACGATATTATTTAACTATGTTTACTGTATACGTATTCTGAAACTGAAGAACCGATGTAGTTTGAATGCACATAAGAACATAATTGATTGTTGCTGTGAACCCGTTCTCTATGATTGTCAAATACATAATAATATGTACATTTTCAGACATTGTACAGTGTACTCGTAAACCATAGATTTAATAGATTAAAATTCTTGAATTGTTAGCTTTAGGTACGACTTTTGGAAAAAAAATTCGGAAGTCTTCGATAACTCTTTACACACAAGAATACTATATAATATAAAGAAATCAAAAATTTTAATGGTTGTAAAATCATAGACTATAAATATTCTAGTCAATCAATGGTTATACCCAAATCCTCTTCGGCCTTTCACATTCTACTGCAGGACTTAATCTGGTAATTTACTTCAGAGTAACAGTGCTATGTTAGTCAGTAAGATTTCGCCTACTATACCACGCTGGCCTACAGGGCTCGATGTCAAGTTACAATTAAGAATGAAAATAATTAAAAACATTAACTAGAGTGGAGACCGCGCCTTGGCAAACGTAGTGTAGGACGCCCTCCGGCTAGGTGGAGTGACGATATACGCAAAGTGGCTGGCAGTGGCTGGACACGAAGAGCCGAAAATCGGGCTCAGTGGCGTGCCATTGGAGAGACCTATATCCAGCAGTGTACTACGGCAGGCTGATGATGATTTTTAGCTAAAAGAATTCAAACATGTAATATCCGTGGATCCCAAACTAGGCAAACCTGTCCTGTGGGTGTGAGTTATATTCTGCGACAAAAAATATCTTCGTGTATTTCCGTAACCACGTCAAACGGCCTGCAATAAAATAGGGTAATAACACTTTATATTCTCAATCCGTCACCGGACGAAACCCAAATGCCGCCGAACTCGGTCTAAAATCTCCGTTCGGTGGCCACCCGCAGTAATCGCTCGCGCATTCAACACAACAAACCTTTCGTATCCACTTAACAGACGCGTGCGCACTCGCCATACCGATCTATTGTTCAATACCCTTGTTGTAACGTTCCGATAAACAATTTTGGATTTTGCATTGTTGTGTGCGTGTTTGAAGTGTGTGAGTGTTTTGTTTTGTGTGATTCTGTGCTGTGATATTTCGGATTTTAAAATGGTGAGTAGATTTTTGTTGTTGATGTTTTGGTGTTAGGCTCGACACTTGCGGCAATATCAATTTTATTGCTGTCAGTATTTTTAAGTTCTGGTATCTGTATCGTAATCAAAGGAGTAGTTTATGAATATCTATATTTTTCAATTTACCAATTAAATTTTATATAATAAATATAAAAGATAAGTGGCCGTAATGCCGTTTTATATTTAATGCTAATATTTTCACAAAATCGCAATGCAGCACATCCTGTGCTTGCAACGTAATACATAATATTAAAACAATATATGTCAAAGAGATGAACCTTTTTAGGGTTCCGTACCTCACAAGGTAAAAAAAGCAACCCTTATACGATCACTTTCTTATCCGTCTGTCTGTCTGTCTATCCGTGTGTTACCACCGATTTTCTCAGGTACGGGTGGACCTAGCAAATTGAAATTTATACCAGATACTGAGGTCTATGGTTCCTATTAGGTGTATAAAAATCAACTGGGTTAACCCGATAAAAAGATATGGTCAAAATTAGATTTTTGCGAAAACTTGTAAGTACCAAAATTAACCTTAATTTTCAACTCTTTTTAATTTTCGGAATTTTTCCTTTACTTGCGCTGTAAGACGTTGGTTTTAACTAAAATTGACAATTCTAGGTCAACCGTAAGTACCCTATAGGTTTTGGGTCGAAAACCTATATGGTAGTTCCCGTTGAACAGAATCACGAAATTTGGCCAAAAGCAGGGTCTTACAACACAAATAAAGGAAAAAATACAAAAAATAAAGAAAGTGGCAAAATGTAAGGGTGTCCCCATACATACATAGAAGACTCCATTTAAGATAGTCCTCTTAGTTGTATGGGCGCTCATACAGATTTAGAGGAGTAGCGTAATTAGCACCAACCTCAAATAAGGTAAAATGCGTACGGAACCCTCGGTGCGCGGGTCAGACTCGCACTTGCCCGAATTTTTTTTCTATTACAGTATTAAATATCCATGAATAAACAAAAGTTATTAATGCAAGCATCAATTTGTTGATCATTTCCATTATTAATCCATCACTGGCATTTAATTACAATGTATATGATATTAATTAGTTGTAGTAGGTATAAGCTTTGTTGTTATTGTGCATGCTGTGGTCTCCAGTAAGTGAAGGAGTACACTGTACAAAACCTATGTGTGTATAGTATGTGTATCTATGTGTATTTTCTTTGTTGGAGACCCTTAATAAATAAATAAATAAATTATGAATGACAATAATAATAAAATTACGCGAGTAATACAGAAGGTAATTCATAATTTAATAATAAATTAAATGATTAAATGACAATCAGAAATGCAAAATAATTAAATAATTTACCTTGGTAAGATAGCTTTATAATATGTAATACAATTCTTGCGTTAAGTTCGGAGCCGAAATTGGCATGCATGTTCGTTGAGGACACGGATTCAATGGATTCCCCAAAATACTCACGAGATTGGGAAAACTGGTGAAATAAAAATAAAATGGGTGAAACTGCGGGTGAAGTAGAGGAATACTGTATAATACTGTTCAGCTTGGTCACCCGTGGTGAAGCTAAGAGAGATCCCGGGAGTGGACGCTCCGCGTGTGCTTGGAGGGGCCTGCGCAAGATGCGTCCAAAGGTGCGGGTGCAGGGGACAGTTCTGTCTGTCCCTCGCAGCCGGGCGCAGTCGCGGGAGGAGATGCGTGTCGGTGTTGAGTTGCCGCGCGCCCTATCTACCGCGACCAAATGGGGGCGCAACATTGTTGCGTCGCGGTGGGGCCGCAGAGGAAGAGTAGATGTGGTGTTGCCAGGTTGCCGTCCTTCCTATCCTCTGCGGCCGCTGGGTGTTTTGGCGGCGAAGCGGCCTTGGCGGCGGTAAAGGTGTTGGCACCTTTACCGCCGCCAAGGGGGTTTTGTTCGGGGCCCGCCTGACCATCCGGCGGGCCAATACCCGTCGAGGGGTAGCGACGAATGCTTCGGGGATACCCGACACTCCGTTAAAACCGCGATATCTCACGAATGGTGAGTCGTACGAGAAAAGTGTCAAGACCATTTCTGTACAAAATTGTGGGATCTACAACTTTGTCCGATTTATTTTTACGATAAAGTTCACCGTTTTCGAGAAAAAACAATAAAACCTAAATTTTGTATGTTTGACCTTGGATAAAAAAAATGCGGATGTAGGATCGATGGAAACTTTTGACATTTTATTTATTATTTAACGTCTCTGCCAATTTGCAGCTCTATGCGAATTATGTCTAAGTCAAATGTATATTTTGACTGGACTATTAGTTTATAGCACATCACGTTAGCCTTGCTTGCGTTAGCAGACTTGACATGTCTTTCGAGAACATTATGGAGATCATTAGACATACAGGTTTTCCCCTAGATGTAATATTTCATCATGTAGCTAGTGATCAATGCCTTTGGATTCAGGTCGGATTTGGTTGTATTTGGCTAAAACCTGGCTTGGCATTGGCTGGTCTGCCAATTTTCGAAATCAGACAAAGAAAATCCACGCCTTCATTCGACTAATTTTAGAGTTTAAAAAATTATGTTACCTAGAAGAATTAGACCCGGTAGGTGGCGTCGTGTTCGATTGTAACTATTTGGAATAACGAGTATAATATTCTTCCTGCCGGTTTAGCAATTTAAAAATATCAACAAAAGATGTCTCTTGCAGCTTTGACAATAGCCATACAAGTGAAAACGGTTTCTAAATCCATTGCCTCACGATCTAAGTGAACATTTAAAATCTACTCATCGCTTTTTAATGAGAATTTCTTCTTTGTCATATTAACACTACTTAACGTCACCACGGAAAAGGACAGTAGTGTATTTGTATCTCGGGGCTGCAATTAAATGAGACATGGATTTGAGCCCTGCGGCAGACAGAATATTGTTAAATCCCCAAAAAACCTTATTGTTAGAGATTCATAGGTTCACTTTAAAAGCAATTAAATTAATTTTGTGTGGGTTCTATACCCAGTCTTTACAAGAAGTTATAATTTAATCATGTTCATAGGTAGGTAATCATTACTGTACTTTCATCTACACGTGACGTGTAGGTACGGATTACCAGTGAAAACCGCGATAAAATCCGTAAACGTAAACCGTAAAGCGAATTAAAAATGTTCCGATCGACGAAAGATTAAATGAGATCCATTCGTATGCAAACTCGGACTTATTTCATTTCAATGTATTTGTTGTTCATTTTTAGCAAGTAAGCAAGTGATGAATATGAAGGAAGAAAAGGTAGGCCAAGGAAAAAATGGATGGACTGTGTGAGGTATAGGATATGAAAAAGAAAGGGGTAAATGATCAGATGACGGGGGACAGAGAAGCATGGAAGCGAAGGACGTACTGTGCCGACCCCAAATACCTAAATTGGGACCAGGGCAAGAAGATGATGATTTGTTGTTCATTTTTCCTACAGTACCTACTGCATGGAGTTTACTTTAATGGGATTCGTATCTTATACGATTGGTTCTTCCGCCCGTGTCCCACGGGCGTGCACGGCACCTTTGGAGTTACGAGTCGGGTTACTTCAAAAGTGCCGGGCGCGTCAGTCTGCAATACCTCGCACCGTGGGATGCTGGCTTTTCCAATTTCCATTAAAAAAAGGATTGCATACTTTGATAGTGGTTTAAAACTATTTTGCTAAATAAGACCCTAACATATGTGTTTTTGTTGTATTCATCTATTGATGAATACAACAAAAAACATATGTTAGGGTTAATAACAAAATTCTTTACGTTCTACTAGATGATTGGAAATAGGTACTTAAGTTTTAAATAAAATACCTAATACAGACGGAGAAGGTACTTAGAGTGTGTATCAGTTTCCCAATATCTGACCTACATTAAATCCAGGTACCTACTAGGAGCTCAGACTTGAAAGGAGATTGTTAAAACGAAAGGGCTAAGCTTGTCCTAGGTCCAGTTAGAACAAAGTAAACGAGGTATTACTTGTAGAAAACTTGCTAGCCAACTTTCTTGTAAACGTTTTAAGTATTACTTATTGTTAGTTGGCACCGTAAAATAGATAATAGGTAACTGCAACTTTTATTTGCATTGCTCTGCTAGCTTTCGTTTGAGATTTTCTCGCTTGGTGATATTAAAAGCGTAAGAAAGTTAACTAATTATTTTGGCGATTCATAGCAGTCCTGTGCTAAAAAATTGGTGCTCAAAGAGGAATACTTCGTCAAAAACGACTTTAAAATCAACAGATCTTGAAGATACACCACTCTATAACTCACATATAATATTATGTCCTGATTAATATCGACTCATTACCATCAGCATAGCTTATAATATGTCCTACTGCTGGCCATGGCAGAATTCACATGTCTTTTGAGTACACTATTGAGAACTCTGAGACATGCAAGTCCTCGCGATGTTTGTCTCCACCGTTTAAAAAAGGCCTCCTGGGTTTGAATTAAAGCCACACTGCGTTACAGCTTGTTGGACACCCAAAGGCTGCTTAAAACTTAAAAAAGTATTAAAATAAATTGTTTGCAAATCGTTAAGTGTTATCCTTTTATTTATGAAATAACTAATTTTGCCAAACACATATTATAAGTACTTTTTGTACTTATAATACACGAAAAAGACTACTTAAATGCAATGTTCTGCTGCAAATATATCTATTTGTTTTACTTGTATAAAAGGAAGTATAAAAAACGCAGAGCAAATCGGTGCCAACACTTTATTAACTGATTAAATAAACCGCGAGGATATAATCTACATATACACATAAATAAAATTGAACTGTCTGTTTGTAATATTAAAAGAACCGCTTTTTACTTTATGCATATGGATGTATACACGGTACATATACCGAAATGACAATTTTTACAATGTTTGTCTGTCTCTCTGTCCGTCTGTCTGTCTGTCTGTTTGTTCTCGCTAATCTCTGGAACGGCTGGACCGATTTTGACCGCGGGAAACAGCTAGTTACTTAATAAATTGGTGTGCTGTCTACAAAAACGTGTTAATGTATAGTAAATAACAGCAAACGGTAAATAATTACCTGCCTTCAATAATCACTATTCATAAACTTAAGTTAATTTGGCTCGAACGCGAATATAATTACAGCGTGCAACAAAGAGAATGAATGATTCATTAGGAATGTTTCGTGTTAGGTTTTCTGATGGGAAAATGTGAAAACCTGTCTATTATAAAAGTACTTGTTGTAAAATATATTCTATTGATACATTCTTAAGCAAAATATTTCTTCTTTTGATTGCTGCCAACAAATTTACCTTTTCTTCTTTTTTTTTTTGCTGCTTTCCTTTAGGTGGTATCTTATACTTTATTATATAAGAGATATCGACAGGTGATGTCGAGAGTCCCTGCTTAGGGGAGCTAAGTTGAAGAAGCAGTCGTTAAAAATATATGATTGGTTTATTTTCAAGAAAGTTTCCATTTGTTTTATTTAATTTTGCACCTTTCACTTGTACTTAAACTTGTCACAAAAAACAATAGTCAACTCAACAATGTCAGTTTTTGTTTTACAATTTATTACACAGTTAGGTACACTTCTTCATCATCAACCCCGTGTAATAAGTACCTACCTCACTTACTAGGACCTAATATGAATATTATAGAATACTACCTAATTGTTTAATGTATTTATCTTTAGATCAGTGATGTTTAACCCTGGCACCTAAAAATATAAAAGAAATAAATATTTAAATACAGATTTAAAGAACTGCAAACATTTATTTTAATATTATAATATAATAATATAATATTCTACCAAATTACACACATCACCATCTAGTCCCAAACTAAGCAGAGCTTGTAGGTACTATGGGTACTAGATAATGATAAACATACATATATACTTTTTTTTTGGTAAATACATACATATTATACATAGAAACACCCAGACCAAGACAAACTTCCATGTTCATGCACACAAATGTTTGACTTGTGCAGGAATCGAACCCGCGACCTTCGGCATAGCAGTCACTTACACTCTAGCTGCGCCAACCGGTCGTCAATATTGAACCATTGTTCTACGTAAAATATGGTTTAATCCAAATAATATTCTATAGACTAGCTTTTGGCCGCCGCTTCACGCACGTTAAATTCGGGGTTACACAAATCTACTTTCAGTCTCAAGTTGTGTGAAGACACTCCTGATTATTCTAAAGAGTTCAGAAACTCTATAGGTACGGTACAAAGTAACTCTGTAAGTATCCATGACATTATCTACCTAAAGTTATTTACCGAAAGGTACATAATAACATCACCTTACATACAGTCAAATGTCAAAGCCATGTTCTAATATATGTACAATATATCTCTATAAACATTTTCAATATTAGTAGGGAAAATCGTTTCAGCCGTTTAAGCTTATTATATAATTATTTGTTTATATATTATGCGAACAATTTAATCAACGTGCACAATATGACATTATGTATGACGTGACAGAACTGACAGATATGCGATAGCACAATATGCGCTGCACTCAATTATTAGCGCATGCGTTCTTACTTCCAAGAGGTAAATTTGTGCCGTATAAACTTCTACCCTCCCTACAATCCCTCCCAGTTTAATTTTTGCAACGTACACAGCCTATGTCCGTCTCCAAGGTCCAATATATTATCTCTATATTTAAATTCAACAAACTCGGTTCAGCCGTTTTCGCGTGAAAACGGAACATACATACATGCATACACACTTTCGAATTTATAATATGAAGTAGGGATGTTTGTGTAACTTACTAACTAAACTTATTCTCTTAAGTTCATTGAAACAGTCTTTACTTTAAACTAAAACAAAAAAAAGCTACTCTTACGCCGCCTTACTTAGTTCATAATCATCAATCATCGCCATTATTTTCAATGGACAATACATTAGTAGCCGGCCTGTTACTAGCTACTATGACACACGTTTCTAATGTTTCTATAGAAAGTCTCAAAGTAGATTAAAACGTTTCAAGATACAAAGTGCTATACCATACCAATAACAGAGTTAAATATCTATACTGTTTATCTCACTTGATCAATAAATGTAGTTCCATAAGAAAAAACGAAATGAATGCAAGACGAAACAGCAACGTGCCTTTCTACAAGAACCACTCAAACGCGGGCCGTTATTTACTTAGTACAACCATAACAGTGCAATTACTTAGTAATTATTGCGTCAAAATTTAGACAACTCAACAAACTCTCAAGGATTACCTATATACAATGCATTTTTGTATATCCTGTGTTGATACTAACTAGAGTTTGCACAAGTACCTACATGATAAGCCACCACGAAGCCTTCTGATTATTTTTTTTCAACGCCTGCTCTAAGTTTCCGTGTCGCAGGAGATTTTACAAACAGTTAACCTATGGTCCTAAAAGACACCCAGACTTAACACTAAATAGGTCCCTACCGTGGATTTCACAAAGTTTTATGCCGTATGGGGATCGTATCCACAACACTCGGTGCAGTTTCAAGTGACAAAGGAACTTCGCCTTCTGAACCGTGAAATTGTCACCAAACATTTGTGGCTAAAGAATGATGCTAGCTGGTTCATTTGTTAAGTATTCTAAGAACAGACAACAGCGTTTTTTAGATATAATTTGACAAGTGGTATTCGTCATTATCTGAATCTCATTTAGTAAATTGGTCGCGTGTGCAACGGAAGCGATATAATTTTAACACAGCATCTTTCAAAGTACTTACTGTCGAAATTGCGGGACAATGCCACGCTTCATTTGGCATCGCAATACTTTTTTGTTAAGTTATACACAATAAAGCCTTATTACGGACCGCTGTAACCCAGAAAGCTAGCTATGTTCTATGATATGACTCGCGTCACGATATTTTTGGGGCACTATTTTCTCCGAAACTAATGTCAAAGATCTTCATGGCAGGTCTGCTACGGGTTGATGTCTTAACGTTCTCTACGAGGCACGGGACTATTGACAAACACACAGAAATACGAAAAGTTTGTAGAGGGCAGCGAGAAAATAATACACTGCTGAAGATGAAGGTGACCATTGACATCCTGACGAAAGTCGAGACCCTCAGCAGTAAATTTCCCCTTTTATCCTCCACTGGGATGTCATTGCCAATCATATTACCGGATTCTGTACATTCTTTAATGTACCTAACTCCTAAGTCTGGCACTGTAACTGCATCTTGCTGACACAACATTCCATTAAATAAGGCTTGCTACATGATAGGTATACTAATATCTGCATACACATTAGCTGAACAAACGATCAGAGATTTCTCCCATATGCAAAATCATCAAACTCGCGTTAATGACGCAAACGACCCATAAAGCCAAACTATAAAATTGACAAAAATGTTATTTGTAGTTATTACAACAAAATTAAAAGTAAATGCTATTGTAGGTAACTAAGGCATTTAACATTGATTCTGCTTCCCTTTTCATGACTGTGCAATGGTACATTTGTCTCTTACTAATAGTTGGTGACTGTTTTCTAAACTCGAGGTCGTGCTGATAACTAATCTTACTATTATTATACATTTGAAGGTTTGTAAAGGCAGATTTCTGTAACTCTTTCACGCAAAAACTGCTTAACGGATTATTTAGATTATATTTTTCCATCAGAATATCACGTGGGTCGACTTTGTCCTGATAATCCACCCCCAAGCGAGCGAAGCTGCGTGAAAAAGACAAGTTTACATAATAAGTAAATATGTTAATTATTTAGTTCGGGCTCAGGGTTCGGGCTCTTAGTTTAGGTATCAGAAGACCGCTTGTGGATGAATTTCCCAAAGTTTTCCGAATATATTATTTATTGTTACTATACTAGACTGCCTGTTGCTATCTATAAGGTACAAGCTTAATAATTGTCAACTGGATACTTACCACTTATGCAGTAGTTACGCACGTTCAGTAGAATATCAACCTTATAAGAGTTTCCTTGTAAGTAATTTTCCTTTGCTTTAGCATTAATGTATTCTAGGTTATCTCCTAAGGTGTTAAAAAATACTTTCTCTTCTCACCGGCACTTTCTTTGCCATCACATGAAGGTAATTAATTAGAGCTTCTATCGATATGTTTGTTTTGAGTAGGTGGTGCCGCTGTCAGCTGATTATCGTATGCATGTGAAATATCTAAGGTGCGATGGACTAAGAAGTTGTATAAAAGTCACGATTAATTTTCTTACTACTATTATAAATGGGAAAGATTGTAAGGATGTATGGATGTTCTGTTCTCTTTCAAGTAAAACCTACGGAACGAATGCTGATGAAACTTGGTAGCCATATATCTCATGCACTAGATGATGCCCGCGGTTACACACGCGTTATTTAAGGCTACTGTTCCGCTCTCCTCGCTCATAGCGTGATGTTATATAGCCTATAGCCTTCCTGAGTGAAAGATTTTTTAAATCGGACCAGTAGTTCCTGAGATTAGAACGTTCAATCTAACAAACAAACAAACAAACTCGTCAGCTTTATATATTAGTACAACAGTTATTTATTTATAGTGTCGCGCCTGAATCCCGGAAGGGGTAGGCAAAGGTGTAAATATTACACCCACATTTCGCCATGAATTTTTAGGTCCCACGTAATAGGGGGCGAGTCTATTGCCGTAACTGGGCACGTCACCAGACTCCGTGCTATCAGCACGGAGTCTGGTGACGTGCCCGTGGAGCTGAGTATTCGGAAAAATCCAGTAACACTTTTTCCCGACCCGGGAATCGAACCCTGGACCTCCGATCAGCAGTCGCATACGCTATCCACTGGACCACGGAGGCAGTCTCTATCCACTGGACCACGGAGGCAGAGGCAGGCTCTTCAGCTTTATATATTAGTATTATATTAGAATAGCAAGTGGTCTACCATTTGTCTCGATGAGCAACACCGAAGCGGGTGAATCCACGGGCAGAAAATATAGCATGTTTACTCAGCAGCAAATATTGATTGGTCTCGGCATTTTTGATACGGCAAGAGTCGGCGGTTTATGCCTTACACAACTATTAGCCATTTTATGATTATAGTTGCATTGCTAGGAATCAATAATAGAGCTTGTTTTGTGAATTCAGTGTTTCAAGTTTCAACAGATCTGTTACTGAATAGCAAACGTCAAAGATTGAAAAAGGAATGTTGCGTTGGTTTGGACATTTGGAACGGATGGATGAAAGAAGAAATACGAAAGGAGTGTGTCGTGCGAGAATGAATGGAAATGTCGGTAGGGGACGCCCTAGGCGGACGTACGACCAAATAGGTGACGTACTAAAAAAGGGCCAAATTAAAAGTACCCATAACCGCCGCGCATGCATGATGAGGTTAATGAATGTCGAGGAAGCGAAAGAGGTATGTTTGAACCGAAGGATGTGGCGTTCCATAGTCTCTGCCTACCCCAATGGGAGACAGGTGTGACGATATAGATAGATAGATATTTATTGTGTACTGGTGAAATACGAAATAACAATATTATAGTGATAATTTGATAAGAGATGGACTTATCGCAAGTTATGTTTACTGTCAGACGACCATTATCATACTAATATTATTAATGTGAATTTAAGTTTGTTTGTTACGCTTTCACGCGAAAACTACTTAACCAATCATCATGAAACTTTGTACACATATTCTTGAGGGTATTAGAAGTAACATAGGAAGCTTTTTGCAAAATTTTTTTTTACGAAAGATAAACAAAATCCACGCAGGCAGGAGCCGGCGACAGCTCGTAAAATAATATTTGATGAATGAATTTGTAGAGAAATTGGCATATACCTTTTGCTAGTTGCAGATCCTAGCTGAGGTCCTGATTGTAAGCTGTTATTCTGAACCGTTGGACACCAGTGATACCAACCGGGTATCAGCAATATTTACCACCTCTTTACTAGTGGTAATTTTCAGGTAATTCTAATAAGTATTAGTATCTTGTAATGGATAAGGTATGTGATAAAATGTGGTTACAAGCATAACTTCTCCAGGTAAGAAATATTTTATTTTTTTCATTTTTTATTTATAGACTCACGCCTGTATCCCTGAAGGGGTAGGCAGAGGTGTAATATTACACCCACATTTCGCCATGAATTTTTAGGTCCCACGTAATAGGGGGCGAGCCTTTCGCCGTACTGGGCACATTACCAGACTCCGTGCTGCTACTGAGAATTTCCTAACGCGAAAACCCAATAACACTTTGCCCGACCCGGGAATCGAACCCGAGACCTCCCAATCCCACGCGCACATTTTATGCCGCGAGACCAACGAGGCAGTCAAGTAAGAAATATAAATGCTAGAAATAACCTCAACACATCAATCAATTGGACAATCGGCACGCCTAAGGCTGGTTTCAGAGTGACGCGCGCGGCACACGCCGTCGGCCAGCGCGTCTCAACAGCCCGTTTGGCGCGCGGACCACTGTGAAACGAGTTCGCGTTTCTCATTGCAATGTATGAAGCTTCGGCAGCGCGGCCGGCGCGCGCGTCTCACACGCGGCGCGTTTGAACTGCATGACTATGAACTGTTTTTACTATGATGAAACGCTACTACTAATCTAGTGTAATTGTAAGCGCGCGCGTGTGGCCGGCGCCGGTCAAACGCGTGACTCTGAAACCAGCCTAAACCTTACGAACACTGACACGTATAATAGCAAAAAATGATCATGTATGTACCGAAACATAAATCAGGTCAATGTCAATATCAATTTAATAATTAATGTTATTTTTGCGCTGATAATATTATGACTCACAGATATGTTTTAATTTTAAATCATGCGTTGTTACTATCGCTGTTAATTGTTTATGTATGTCATCCATATTATTTATGTTAAATGTTCTCAGTTGTTTTCCGTGGTGCGTTAATAAAAAACCTTAGTTTTAATTTTGCCTACTTTTTAACAAATATAAATTGGTAATTGCTTACTTAACGTGAAATCAATCGGCGAGGAAACCTGCATCCCTGCATGTGAGCATAGATGATAGGTATACTATAACCAGAGACATGTGAGAGTTCTTCATAATATTGAATGACATGTGAAGTCTGCCAACCCGCACTTAGTCCGCTTTCTGATAGCGGAAAGCGGCCCGTGCCCAACAGTGATACATATTTTAAACATGTGTTATTAGTAAAATCTACTTTTTTCAGTAATTTACAGACAGTTGATTATACGCTCATTAACCTCTTTGTTCAAGGCAGGCCAAGTCAATGATATAGGTACCAAATTTATGATTGTGATGGAAAACGTCACGTGTCTGCTGATACTACTGTGTATACAATTCTCAGACATGCAGGCTTCCTCACGGTGCCGATGTTTTAATTCACCGTTTTGCTAACGATAAATAATTAACAATTTACCTAATACACTGTGCCCTAGGTCTGAATTCATTCGGCCCATCTGCATAGCAGTCTGTTGGTATAGCCGCTAGGCTATCGCTGCTTTAGAACAACTAATAAGTACACCGGGTCAAAATTCTTGTTTTTAACCAATCAGACAGCACTAAAATGCTTTTTTCTCATACCAACCAGTACTCATTCAACCGTCAAGTTGTTGAAAACTATCAAAAGTGAAGGTGAATAAAGAAATACGCAGCGCGCAAACGTAGTATAAACTAAAGTTTACTTATCTGTTGAGAAGCATCACCAAGTACATGATGTGCTCGATAACTGGGTCAAATGTTTAATAGTTAATTATAAATATGACGTGCAATTTTATCATGCAGGTCATATTTTCAATTACTTCTATATCGTTCTTTTATAAAATCACTGCACTTTCCCCGCGACTTCACCTGCGTGAGAGTCGGTTAACGCGTTAAAAAGTGGCTATGTGTCTCGTCAGTCTAGTCACTATATCCACACAAAACTAAACAAACTAACACATTTTCGTATTTATTTAGTATGGGTTTAGTATTGTCTGCGTTTTTATTATCATTTATTCCTCGCGAACAATTTTTCCAAGGTATGGTACCTTGCAGGTACTTTTCGTGTCACTTTAAAAGTATGCTGTACAATATAACTTTGGGACTATATGTTTATACTTACCTTTACACTCAGATGTGGAATGTAATTGGTAAAATCCAACCCTCCTCTAAGATTTTATGGATACAGCTTCAATGTGATGTTAAAAGCTATTGTTACGTGTAGATTTTCTAACCTAAGTCAACACCTGGCTCTTAAATGAAACATCGCACCGAACAGCTTTAAGAACACAAAAGGACTGTGTGGAGCAGTCAATACACGAAAAGACAAAACAATGATATTTCTTATACACTAGTTACCTTGACAACAATAGAATGATATAGGAACTTAAATTTCGGTTTCTCCAAACAAACGTGGTATTATACCTATATCCCGAAAGACAATTTAAAATAAACAATAGAATGCATTCCAGCTTCCCAGACTTCCTAGAAACTTAAATTTCTTAGAAACGAGCCTGAACGACCTGTTGACTATGAAATCTACACAGTATTAGGTAGACATTCTAGAAAATATTCGCAAACCTTGAATTCTCACAATGTGCACTTACTTTCCCTCCGTTTAACCGGAACAAAAATAAAAGGTCATAAAATTGTGCGAAAATGTCAAAAAATATTCTCAATACGTGCTTAGAAATACGATATTATTTAACTATGTTTACTGTTTACGTATTCTGAAACTGAAGAACCGATGTAGTTTGAATGCACATAAGAACATAATCATTGATTGTTGCTGTGAACCAATTCTTTATGATTGTCAAATCCTAATACATAAAATCCTTGCGTTACTTACTGACTGACAGACACGCTAGCCGAAACTATTGGGCGCAGGATGCTGAAATTTGGCATGTTGTTCCTTGGGGACCGTAAGGGTACACTAAGAAGGGATTTCCCGAAATTCCCACGGGATCGGCCAAAACGGGTAAACTTAAAAAAAATGCAGGCGTAGCTGCTGGCGTCCTCTAGTACATAATAATATGTACATTTTCAGACATTGTACTAGTAAACCATAAAATTTTAGATTAAAATTCTTGAGTTGTTAGCTTTAGGTACAACTTCTGGCAAAAAATCTCAGAAGTCTTCGATAACTCTTTACACACAAGAATATAAATAAAAAGAAATCAAAAATTTGAATGCTCGTAAAATCATTGACTATAAATCTAGTCTATCAACGACCCAAATCCTCTTCGGCCTTTCACATTCTACTGCAGGACTTAATCTGGTAATTTGCTTCAGAGTAGCACTGTTAGTCAATAAGATTTCGCCTACTATACCACGCTGGCCAAACGGGCTGGTACAGGGCTCGATGTCAAGTTACAATTAAGAATGAAAATAATTAAAAACATTAACAAGAGTGGAGACCGCGCCTTGGCAAACGTAGTGTAGGACGCCCTCCGGCTAGGTGTAGTGACGATATACGCAAAGTGGCTGGCAGCGGCTGGACACGAAGAGCCGAAAATCGGGCTCAGTGGCGTGCCATTGGAGAGGCCTATATCCAGCAGTGGACTACGGCAGGCTGATGATGATTTATTAACTAAAAGAATTCAAACAGGTAATATAAATCCGTGGATCCCAAACAAGGTAAACCTGTCCTGTGGGTGTGAGTTATATCCTGCGACAAAAAATATCTTCGTGCTTTTCCGTAACCACGTCAAACGGCCTGCAATAAAATAGGGTAATAACACTTTTTAATCTCAATCCGTCACCGGACGAAACCCAAATGCCGCCGAACTCGGTCTAAAATCTCCGTTCGGTGGCCACCCGCAGTAATCGCTCGCGCATTCAACACAACAAACCTTTCGTATGCACTCAACAGACGCGTGCGCACTCGCCATACCGATCTATTGTTCAATACCCTTGTTATAACGTTACGATAAACAATTTTGGATTTTGCATTGTTGTGTGTGTGTTTGAAGTGTGTGTGAGTGTTTTGTTTTGTGTGATTCTGTGCTGTGATATTTCGGATTTTAAAATGGTGAGTAGATTTTTGTTGTTGATGTTTTAGTGTTAGGGTCGACGCTTGCGGCAATATCACTTTTATTGCTGTCAGTATTTTTAAGTTCTGGTATCTGTATCGTAATCAAAGGAGTAGTTTATGAATATCTATATTTTTCAATTTACCAATAAAATTTTATATGATAAATATAAAAGATAAGTGGCCGTAATGCCGTTTTATATTTAATGCTAATATTTTCACAAAATCGCAATGAGGATTTGCTTGCAACGTAATACATAATATTAAAAATATATATATCAAAGAGATGAACCTTTTTAGGGTTCCGTACCTCACAAGGTAAAAAAAGGAACCCTTATAAGATCACTTTCTTGTCCGTCTGTCTGTCTGTCTATCCGTGTGTTACCACCGATTTTCTCAGGTACGGGTGGACCTAGCAAATTGAAATTTATACCAGATACTGAGGTCTATGGTTCCTATTAGGTGTATAAAAATCAACTGGGTTAACCCGATAAAAAGATATGGTCAAAATTAGATTTTTGTGAAAACTTGTAAGTACCAAAATTAACCTTAATTTTCAACTCTTTTTAATTTTCGGAATTTTTCCTTTACTTGCGCTGTAAGACGTTGGTTTTAACTAAAATTGACAATTCTAGGTCAACCGTAAGTACCCTATAGGTTTTGGGTCGAAAACCTATATGGTAGTTCCCGTTGAACAGAATCACGAAATTTGGCCAAAAGCAGGGTCTTACAACACAAATAAAGGAAAAAATACAAAAAATAAAGAAAGTGGCAAAATGTAAGGGTGTCCCCATACATACATAGAAGACTCCATTTAAGATAGTCCTCTTAGTTGTATGGGCGCTCATACAGATTTAGAGGAGTAGCGTAATTAGCACCAACCTCAAATAAGGTAAAATGCGTACGGAACCCTCGGTGCGCGGGTCAGACTCGCACTTGCCCGAATTTTTTTTCTATTACAGTATTAAATATCCATGAATAAACAAAAGTTATTAATGCAAGCATCAATTTGTTGATCATTTCCATTATTAATCCATCACTGGCATTTAATTACAATGAATATGATATTAATTATGAATGACAATAATAATAAAATTACGCGAGTAATACAGAAGGTAATTCATAATTTAATAATAAATTAAATGATTAAATGACAATCAGAAATGCAAAATAATTAAATAATTTACCTTGGTAAGATAGCTTTATAATATGTAATACAATTCTTGCGTTAAGTTCGGAGCCGAAATTGGCATGCATGTTCGTTAAGGACACGGATTCAATGGATTTCCCAAAATACTCACAAGATTGGGAAAACCGGTGAAATAAAAATAAAATGGGTGAAACTGCGGGTGAAGTAGAGGAATACTGTATAATACTGTTCAGCTTGGTCACCCGTGGTGAAGCTAAGAGAGATCCCGGGAGTGGACGCTCCGCGTGTGCTTGGAGGGGCCTGCGCAAGATGCGTCCAAAGGTGCGGGTGCAGGGGACAGTTCTGTCTGTCCCTCGCAGCCGGGCGCAGTCGCGGGAGGAGATGCGTGTCGGTGTTGAGTTGCCGCGCGCCCTATCTACCGCGACCAAATGGGGGCGCAACATTGTTGCGTCGCGGTGGGGCCGCAGAGGAAGAGTAGATGCGGTGTTGCCAGGTTGCCGTCCTTCCTATCCTCTGCGGCCGCTGGGTGTTTTGGCGGCGAAGCCCAACACCTTCATCCGCCGCCAAGGGGGTTTTGTTCGGGGCCCGCCTGACCATCCGGCGGGCCAATACCCGTCGAGGGGTAGCGACGAATGCTTCGGGGATACCCGACCCTCCGTTAAAACCGCGATATCTCACGAATGGTGAGTCGTACGAGAAAAGTGTCAAGACCATTTTTGTACAAAATTGTGTGATCTACATCTTTGGCCGATCTATTTTTACGATAAAATCCACCGTTTTCGAGAAAAATTTATAAAACCTAAATTTTGTATGTTTGACCTTGGATAAAAAAAATGCGGATGTAGGATCGATGGAAACTTTTGACATTTTATTTATAATGATGTATTTAACGTCTCTGCCAATTTGCAGCTCTATGCGAATTATGTCTAAGTCAAATGTCTATTTTGATGTCTATTTTTGTAGTTTATAGCACATCACGTTAGCCTTGCTTGCGTTAGCAGACTTGACATGTCTTTCGAGAACATTATGCTAATCATTAGACATACAGGTTTTCCCCTAGATGTATTATTTCATCATGTAGCTAGTGATCAAAACCTGGCTTGGCATTGGCTGGTCTGCCAATTTTCGAAATCAGACAAGAAAATCCACGCCTTCATTCGACTAATTTTAGAGTTTAAAAACCTAGAAGAATTAGACTCGGTATGTGGCGTCGTGTTCGATTGTAACTATTTGGAATAACGAGTGTAATATTCTTCCTGCCGGTTTAGCAATTTAAAAATATCAACAAAAGATGTCTCTTGCAGCTTTGACATTAGCCAGACAAGTGAAAACGGTTTCTAAATCCATTGCCTCACGATCTAAGTAAACATTTAAAATCTACTCATCGCTTTTTAATGAGAATTTCTTCTTTGTCATAATATAACACTACTTAACGTCACCACGGAAAAGAACAGTAGTGTATTTGTATCTCGGGGCTGCAATTAAATGAGACATGGATTTGAGCCCTGCGGCAGACGGACTATTGTTAAATCCCCAAAAAAACCTTATTGTTAGGGATTCATTGGTTCACCTTAAAAGCAATTAAATGAATTTTGTGTGGGTTCTATACCCAGTTTTTACAAGAAGTTATAATTTAATCATGTTCATAGGTAGGTAATCATTACTGTACTTTCGTACGTAAACGTAAACCGTAAAGCGAATTAAAAATGTTTCGATCGACGAAAGATTAAATGAGATACATTCGTATGCAAACTCCTACTTGTTTCATTTCAATGTATTTGTTGTTCATTTTTAGCAAGTAAGCAAGTGATGAATGTGAAGGAAGAAAAGGTAGGTCAACGAAAAAATGGATGGTCTGTGTGAGGTATAGGATATGAAAAAGAAAGGGGTAAATGATCAGATGACGGGCGACAGAAAAGCAGACCCCATATACCTGAATTGGGACCAGGGCAAGAAGATGATGATTTGTTGTTCATTTTTCCTACAGTACCTACTGCATGGGGTTTACTTTAATGGGATTCGTATCTTATACGATTGGTTCTTCCGCCCGTGTCCCACGGGCGTGCACGGCACCTTTGGAGTTACGAGTCGGGTTACTTCAAAAGTGCCGGGCGCGTCAGTCTGCAATACCTCGCACCGTGGAAAGCTGGCTTTTCCAATTTCCGTTAAAAAAGGATTGCATACTTTGATAGTGGTTTAAAACTACTTTGCTAAATAAGACCCTAACATATGTTTCTTTTTTTGTTGTATTTATCAATATACTTACCTAAATAACAAAATTCGTAACGTTCTACTTAGATGATTGGAAATACTTAAGTAGTTTTAAATAAAATACCTAATACAGACGGAGAAGGTACTTAGAGTAGGAGTGTATCAGATTCCCAATATCTGACCTACATTAAGTCCAGGTACCTACTAGGAGCTCAGATTTGAAAGGAGATTGTTAAAACGAAAGGGCTAAGCTTGTCCTAGGTCCAGTTAGAACAAAGTAAACGAGGTATTACTTGTAGAAAACTTGCTAGCCAACTTTCTTGTAAACGTTTTAAGTATTATTGTTAGTTGGCACCGTAAAATAGATAATAGGTAACTGCAACTTTTATTTGCATTGCTCTGCTAGCTTTCGTTTGAGATTTTCTCGCTTGGTGATACTTGATGGCACGGGCTGTTTCCGCAACTCCACGTCTTGGCGTGTATTTTGCGTGCAGGTGGGAATGGTGTCTTCATTCGAGCCACCCCAGCTCTTCGAGGAAGGCCAGCAGACTCTTGATGTGGCCCACTGCCTCGCTTGGTGATATTAAAAGCGTAAGAAAGTTGACTAATTATTTTGGCGATTCATAGCAGTCCTGTGCTAAAAAATTGGTGCTCAAAGAGGAATACTTCGTCAAAAACGACTTTAAAATCAACAGATCTTGAAGATACACCACTCTATAACTCACATATAATATTATGTCCTGATTAATATCGACTCATTACCATCAGCATAGCTTATAATATGTCCTACTGCTGGGCATGGCAGAATTCACATGTCTTTCGAGTACATTATTGAGAACTCTGAGACATGCAAGTCCTTACGATGTTTGTCTTCACCGTTTAAAAAAGGGCTCCTGGGTTTGAATTAAAGACACACTGCGTTACAGCTTATTGGACACCCTTAATGGCTGCTTAAAACTTAAAAAAATATTAAAATAAATTGTTTGCAAATTGTTAAGTGTTATCCTTTTATTTATGAAATAACTAATTTTGCCAAATACATATTATAAGTACTTTTTGTGCTTATAATACACGAAAAAGACTATTTAAATGCAATGTTCCGCTGCAAATATATCTATTTGTTTTACTTGTATAAAAGGAAGTATAAAAAACGCAGAGCAAATCGGCGCCAACTCATATGCTGCGAGGATACTTAATAAATTGGTGTCCTGTCTGCAAAAACGTGTTAATGTATGCAAATAACAGCAAACGGTAAATAATTACCTGCCTTAAATAATCACTATTCATAAACTTGAGTTAATTTGGCTCGAACGCGAATAAATTACAGCGTGCAACAAAGAGAATGAATGATTCATTAGGAATGTTTCGTGTTAGGTTTTCTGATGGGAAAATGTGAAAACCTGTCTATTATAAAAGTACTTGTTATACAATATATTCTATTGATACATTCTTAGGCAAAATATTTCTTCTTTTGATTACTGCCAACAAACTTACTTTTCACCACAGCAGCTCAAACATGCCAGTTTTGCTGCGAGTCAACAGTGAACAAAACGCGATTTTGATTCGAGCGTGAGTAAAAGTAGCTTTTTAATTTTTCAATCTTCAGTCATAGAGCATAGATATATTTTAATAATCAGTGTCACGAATTGACATTGTTCAGCCATAAATTTGAAACATTCAAATTTTACTGTGCTCCGTCTCTTTCACATGCATAGGTATAAAAAGTGAGTGAAAAAACAAACCCCTTCGAATTCGAAATTCGATTTTGGAATTCGACCTCAAAGAAAACACCTACGGCAACGCAAAAAAGAAAGATATTTGTAATAAAGAAATTACTTTTTTATATGTTATTGTTTCATGTTTAATTTATTATTGGATTTTAATAAAAATAAGTCTAATTAATAGTATAAAATTAGTATTTAACCAATACATTTTTATTATAATAGGCTCGCCCCCTATTACGTGGGACCTAAAAATTCACGGCGAAATGTGGGTGTTATATCACACCTCTGCCTACCCCTTCGGGGATACAGGCGTGAGACTATAAATAAATAAAATAAATAAATAAAACATTTTTATTTAGAATTACAACAATGATACATTTGAAAAATAAACATCAGGTACGCGGTATTAAAACGCGATTTAAAAAAGTAGCGGGAATAAAAATTTCGCTGATGCTGATACAGTAGGTATAGCGTAACGTGTTAAATTATATTAATATATAAAATAATCTAAAAAGATGAGTGAAACTAGCGATGATGACTGTACTTTAACACCAGAAGAGTTAAATCAACAAGTGATTATGCAGAATTCAATCTATTCCTGTTCATTTCTATATCTCCTAAGTAATATGTGTTCTCACTGCTGTGGTGAAAAGTTATGTGTGCTACACGAGAGCAAAGTTTTTTGTATCTCGTGCTGTTGAGTCCCTCACCACGCTCAGGATTCTAACTTTGATTCACGAGCATAGCGAGTGAATCATAGAATCCTTCGCTTGCTCGGGACTCAAAATCAGCACTCGAAACAAAAAACAACTTTGCTCTTTTGTTGCACAAATAACTATTTCCTTCTTTTCTTTTTTTTGCTGCACTACCCTTAGGTGGTATCTTATACTTTATTATATAAGATATATGACGACAGGTGATGTCGAGAGTCCCTGCTTAGGGGAGCTAAGTTGAAGAAGCAGTTGTTAAAAATATATGATTGGTTTATTTTTAAGAAAGTTTCCATTTGTTTTATTTAATTTTGCACCTTTCACTTGTACTTAAACTTGTCACAAAAAACAATAGTCAACTCAAACAATGTTAGTTTGGATTTTACAATTTATTACACAGTTACACTTCTTCATCATCAACCCCGTGTAATAAGTACTTACCTACACATACTAGGACCTAATATAAATATTATAGAATACTAATTGTTTAATGGATTTATCTTTAGATTAGTGATGTTTAACCCTGGCACCTAAAAATATAAGAGATATTAATATTTAAATACAGATTTAAAGAACTGCAAACATTTATTTTAATATTGAACCATTGTTTTACGTAAAATATGGTTTAATCCAAATAATATTCTATAGACTAGCTTTTGCCCGCCGCTTCACGCGCGTTAAATTCGGGGTTACACAAATCTACTTTCAGTCTCAAGTTGTGTGAAGACACTCCTGATTATTCTAAAGACTTCAGAAACTCTATAGGGTACAAAGTAACTCTGTAAGTATCCATGACATTATCTACCTAAAGTTATTTACCGAAAGGTACATAATAAAATCACCTTACATACAGTCAAATGTCAAAGCCATGTTCTAATATATGTACAATATATCTCTATAAACATTTTCACATTTTTAATATTAGTAGGGAAAATCGTTTCAGCCGTTTAAGCTTATTATATAATTATTAGTTTATATATGCGAACAATTTAATCAACGTGCACAATGTGACATTATGTATGACGTGACAGAACTGACAGATATGCGATAGCACATGCGCTGCACTCAATTATTAGCGCACATGCGTTCTTACTTCCAAGAGGTAAATTTGTGCCGTATAAACTTCTACCCTCCCTACAAAGTACAATCCCTCCCAGTTTAATTTTTGCAACGTATGGTAGCCTATGTCCGTCTCCATGGTCCAATATATCTTTATATTAAAATTCAACAAACTCGGTTCAGCCGTTTTCGCGTGAAAACGGAACATACATACATGCATACACACTTTCGAATTTATAATATGAAGTAGGGATGTTTGTGTAACTTACTAACTTAACTTATTCTCTTAAGTTCATTGAAACAGTCTTTACTTTAAACTAAAACAAAAAAAAGCTACTCTTACGCCGCCTTACTTAGTTCATAATCATCAATCATCGCCATTATTTTCAATGGACAATACATTAGTAGCCGGCCCGTTACCAGCTACTATGACAGACGTTTCTAATGTTTCTATAGAAAGTCTCAAAATAGATTAAAACGTTTCAAGATACAAAGTGCTACCATACCAATAACAGAGTTAAACATCTATACTGTTTATCTCACTTGTTCCATAAATATAGATCCACATTAAAAAACGAAATGAATGCGAGATGAAACAGCAACGTGCCTTTCTACAAGAACCACTCAAACGCGGGCCGTTATTTACTTAGTACAACCATAACAGTGCAATTACTTAGTAATTATTTCGTCAAAATTTTAGACAACTCAACAAACTCACAAGGATTACCTATATACAATGCATTTTTGTATATCCTGTGTTGATACTAACTAGAGTTTGCACAAGTATCTACATGATAAGCCACCACGAAGCCTTCTGATTATTTTTTTACAACGCCTGCTCTAAGTTTCCGTGTCGCAGGAGATTTTACAAACAGTTAACCTATGGTCCTAAAAGACGCCCAGACTTAACACTAAATAGGTCCCTACCGTGGATTTCACAAAGTTTTATTCCGTATGGGGATCGTATCCACAACACTCGGTGCAGTTTCAAGTGACAAAGGCACTACGCCTTCTGAGCCGTGAAATTGTCACCAAACATTTGTGCCTAAAGAATGATGCTAGCTGGTTCATTTGTTAAGTATTTTAAGAACAGACAACAGCGTTTTTTAGATATAATTTGACAAGTGGTATTCGTCATTATCTGAATCTCATTTAGTAAATTGGTCGCGTGTGCCACGGAAGCGATATAATTTTAACACAGCATCTTTCAAAGTACAGTAGAAATTGCGGGACAATGCCACGCTTCAATTGGCATCGAAATACTTTTTTGTTAAGTTATACACTATAGAGCCTTATTACGGACCGCAGCAACCCAGAGAGCTAGCTATGTATATTCTATGATTTGACTCGCGTTACGATATTTTAGGGGAACTATTTCTCCGACGATCTTCATGCTAGGTCTGCTACGGGTTGACGTCTTAACTCTTAACGTACGAGGCACGGGACTATCGACAATTAAGAATCGCAACGCACAGAAATACGAAAAGGATGTGAGGGCAGCGAGTGAATGATACACTGCTGAAAGATGAAGGTGACCATTGACATCCTGACGAAAGTTGAGACTCTCTGCATGGCAGTAAATTTCCCCTTTTACCCTCCACTGGGATGTCATTGCCAATCATATTGCCGAATTCTGTACATTTGTCACGGTAGTATAGCCTTGCTGATTTCAGCATGAATGGGCCGGCTCGACCGGGGAAGTACTACACTCCCACAGAAAATCGACGTAAAGTAACAGTACCTAAACTGTTCCGTTTCGTTCGGTGAGTGAGAGTGCCGGAGGCCCTATGCCCTATTCCTTCTCCCTCATCCCACTCCTTATCCTATCCCTTTTCCCAACCCCAAGGGGCGGCAACGCACTTGTGACTCCTGTGGTGTTGCTTGAGTCCATGGGCGGCGGTAATTGCTTACCATCAGGCGAACCGTCTGCTCGTTTGCCGCCTATTAGCATAAAAACAAAACTTTATTGTACCTACCTCCTAAGCCCGGCACTGTAATTGCATCTTGATGACACAACATCCATTAAATAAGCCTTGCTACATGATAGGTATACTAATAACTTCATACACATTACCATAACAAACGATCAGAGATTTCTCCCATATGCAAAACCATCACATTCGCGTTAATGACGCAAACGACCTATAAAGCCATACTATAAATTTATAGATACTCGAGTTAACGACGTACAATATGTTATTTGTAGTTATATTCGTTTACATAACAAAATTAAAAGTGAATGTTATTGTAGGTAACTAAGGCCCATAACATTAATTCTGCTTCCGTCTTCATGACTCTGCAGTGGTACATTTGGCTCTTACTCTAATAGTTGGTAACTGTTTTCTAAACTCGAGGTCGTGGGTTAATCAGATAACAATCTACTACTATACATTTGAAGGTTTGTAAAGGCAGATTTCTGTAACTCTTTCACACAAAAACTGCTTAACGGATTATTTAGATTAGATTTTTACCATCAGAATATCACATGGGTCGAGTCTGTCCTGATAATCCACCCCCAAGCGAGCAAAGCTGCGTGAAAAAGACAGTTAACATAATAAGTAAATATGTTAATTATTTTTTTCAGGCTCAGGGTTCGGGCTCTTAGTTTAGGTATCAGAAGACCGTTTGTGATTGAATTGCCCAAAGTTTTCCGAATATATTATTAATTGTTACTATACTAGACTGCCTGTTGCTATCTATAAGGTACAAGCTTAATAATTGTCAACTGGATACTTACCACTTATGCAGTAGTTACGCACGTTCAGTAGAATATCAACCTTATAAGAGTTTCCTTGTAAGTAATTTTCCTTTGCTTTAGCATTAATGTATTCTAGGTTATCTCCTAAGGTGTTAAAAAATACTTTCTCTTCTCACCGGCACTTTCTTTGCCATCACATGAAGGTAATTCATTAGAGCTTCTATCGATACGTTTGTTTTGAGTAGGTGGTGCCGCTGTCAGCTGATTATCGTATGCATGTGAAATATCTAAGGTGCGATGGACTAAGAAGTTGTATAAAAGTCACGATTAATTTTCTTACTACTATTATAAATGGGAAAGATTGTAAGGATGTATGGATGTTCTGTTCTCTTTCAAGTAAAACCTACGGAACGAATGCTGATGAAACTTGGTAGCCATATATCTCATGCACTAGATGATGCCCGCGGTTACACACGCGTTATTTAAGGCTACTGTTCCGCTCTCCTCGCTCATAGCGTGATGTTATATAGCCTATAGCCTTCCTGAGTGAAAGATTTTTTAAATCGGACCAGTAGTTCCTGAGATTAGAACGTTCAATCTAACAAACAAACAAACAAACTCGTCAGCTTTATATATTAGTACAACAGTTATTTATTTATAGTGTCGCGCCTGTATCCCGGAAGGGGTAGGCAAAGGTGTAAATATTACACCCACATTTCGCCATGAATTTTTAGGTCCCACGTAATAGGGGGCGAGTCTATTGCCGTAACTGGGCACGTCACCAGACTCCGTGCTATCAGCACGGAGTCTGGTGACGTGCCCGTGGAGCTGAGTATTCGGAAAAATCCAGTAACACTTTTTCCCGACCCGGGAATCGAACCCTGGACCTCCGATCAGCAGTCGCATACGCTATCCACTGGACCACGGAGGCAGTCTCTATCCACTGGACCACGGAGGCAGAGGCAGGCTCTTCAGCTTTATATATTAGTATTATATTAGAATAGCAAGTGGTCTACCATTTGTCTCGATGAGCAACACCGAAGCGGGTGAATCCGCGGGCAGAAAATATAGCATGTTTACTCAGCAGCAAATATTGATTGGTCTCGGCATTTTTGATACGGCAAGAGTCGGCGGTTTATGCCTTACACAACTATTAGCCATTTTACGATTATAGTTGCATTGCTAGGAATCAATAATAGAGCTTGTTTTGTGAATTCAGTGTTTCAAGTTTCAACAGATCTGTTACTGAATAGCAAACGTCGAAGATTGAAAAAGGAATGTTGCGTTGGTTTGGACATTTGGAACGGATGGATGAAAGAAGAAAAACGAAAGGAGTGTATCGTGCGAGAATGAATGGAAATGTCGCTAGGGGACGCCCTAGGCGGACGTACGACCAAATAGGTGACGTACTAAAAAAGGGCCAAATTAAAAGTACCCATAACCGCCGCGCATGCATGATGAGGTTAATGAATGTCGAGGAAGCGAAAGAGGTATGTTTGAACCGAAGGATGTGGCGTTCCATTGTCTCTGCCTACCCCAATGGGAGACAGGTGTGACGATATAGATAGATAGATATTTATTGTGTACTGGTGAAATACGAAATAACAATATTATAGTGATAATTTGATAAGAGATGGACTTATCGCAAGTTATGTTTACTGTCAGACGACCATTATCATACTAATATTATTAATGTGAATTTAAGTTTGTTTGTTACGCTTTCACGCGAAAACTACTTAACCAATCATCATGAAACTTTGTACACATATTCTTGAGGGTATTAGAAGTAACATTGGAAGCTTTTTGCAAATTTTTTTTTACGAAAGATAAACTAAATCCACGCGGACGGAGCCGCGGGCGACAGCTAGTAAAATAATATTTGATGAATGAATTTGTAGAGAAATTGGCATATACCTTTTGCTAGTTGCAGATCCTAGCCGAGGTCCTGATTGTAAGCTGTTATTCTGAACCGTTGGACACCAGTGATACCAACCGGGTATCAGCAATATTTACCACCTCTTTACGAGTGGTAATTTTCAAGTCATTCAAATAAGTATTAGTACCTTGTAACAGATACGATGTGAGATAAAATATGGTTTCAAGCATAACTTCTCCAGGTAAGAAATATTATATATATTTTTTTTATTTATAGACTCACGCCTGTATCCCCAAAGGGGTATGCAGAGGTGTAATATTACACCCACATTTCGCCATGAATTTTTAGGTCTCATGTAATAGGGGTTAGCCTATTGCCGTACCGGGCACATTACCAGGCTCCGTGCTGCTACTGAGAATTTCCTAACGAAAAAACCCAATAACACTTTGCCCGACCCGGAAATCGAACCCGAGACCTCCCAATCCCACGCGCACAGTTTATGCCGTGAGACCAACGAGGCAGTCAAGTAAGAAATATTAATGCTAGAAATAACCTCAATACATCAATCAATTGGACAATCGGCACGCCTAAGGCTGGTTTCAGAGTGACGCGCGCGGCACACGCCGTCGGCCAGCGCGTCTCAACAGCACGTTTGGCGCGCGGACCACTGTGAAACGAGTTCGCGTTTCTCATTGCAATGTATGAAGCTTCGGCAGCGCGGCCGGCGCGCGCGTCTCACACGCGGCGCGTTTGAACTGCATGACTATGAACTGTTTTTACTATGATGAAACGCTACTACTAATCTAGTGTAATTTTAAGCGCGCGCGTGTGGCCGGCGCCGGTCAAACGCGTGACTCTGAAACCAGCCTAAACCTTACGAACACTGAGTCACACGTATAATAGCAAAAAATGATCATGTATGTACCGAAACATAAATCAGGTCAATGTCAATATCAATTTAATAATTAATGTTATTTTTGCGCTGATAATATTATGACTTACAGATATGTTTTAATTTTAAAACATGCGTTGTTACTATCACTGTTAACTGTTTATGTATGTCATTCATATTATTTATGTTAAATGTTCTCCGTTGTTTTTGTGGTGCGTTATTAACAAACCTTAGTTTTATTTTTGCCTACTATTTACCAAATATAAATTGGTAATTGCTTACTTAACGTGAAATCAATCGGCGCAGGAAACCTGCATGTGAGCATAGATGATAGGTATACTATAACCAGAGACATGTGAGAGTTCTTCATAATATTGAATGACATGTGAAGTCTGTCAACCCGCACGCATAGAATCTATATTCATTGCTTAAGTCCGCCTTCTGATAGCGGAAAGCGGCCCGTGCCCAACAGTGAGACATATTTTAAACATGGGTTGTTAGTGTAATCTACTTTTTTCGGTAATTTACAGACAGTTGATTATACGCTCATTAACCTCTTTGTTCAAGGCAGGCCAAGTCAATGATATATGTACCAAATTTATGATTGTGATGGAAAACGTCACGTGTCTGCTGATACTACTGTGTATACAATTCTCAGACATGCATGCTTCCTCACGGTGTTTTACTTCACCGTTTTGCTAACGATAAATAATTAACAATTTACCTAATACACTGTGCCCTAGGTCTGAATTCAAGTCCATCTACATAGTAGTCTAGGACTGCATGATTGGCATAGTGGTTTAAGCGGCTACCTCACCGCTTGACACTGCGCCGAGTGTTGTGTGTTCGATTCCCACACGAGTGACCTTGTGTGATTCATAAATTGTTGTTTCGAGTCTGGGTGTTCATTGTGTCCGTTGGTTGTATATTTGTAAAGTCCCCCGCGACACAGGATTAATTCCTAGTGCGGGAATTGTCTTAAAAAAAGATAAAATTGATTAAAAAAAAAGTCTGTTTGTATAGCCGCTAGGCTATCGCTGCTTTAGAACAACTAATAGGTACACCGGATCATAATTCTTGTTTTTAACCAATCAGACAGCACTAAAATTCTTTTTTTTTTATACCAATCAGTACTCATTCAACCGTCAAGTTGTTGAAAACTATCAAAAGTGAAGGTGAATAAAGAAATACGCAGCTGCCGCGCAAATGTAGTATAAACTAAAGTTCACTTACATATCTGTGCACGATAACTGGGTCAAATGTTTCATAGTTAATAATAAATATGACGTGTAATTTTATCATGAAGGTCATATTTTAAATCACTTCTATATCGTTCTTTTATAAAATCACTGCACTTTCCCCGCGACTTCACCTGCGTGAGAATCGATTAACGTGTTAAAAAGTGGCTATGTGTCTCACCAGTCTACTCACTATCTCCGCACACAAAACCAAACAAACTAACACATTTTCGTATTTATTTAGTATGGGTTTGGTATTGTCTGCGTTTCGATTAAATAACATTTATTCGTCGCGAACAATTTTTCATGTCACTTTAAAAATATGCTGTACAATATAATTTTGGGACTATATGTTTTTACTTACCTTTACACTCAGATGTGAAATGTAATTGGTAAAATCCAACCCTCCTCTTAGATTTTATGGATACAGCTTCAATGTGATGTTAAAAGCTATTGTTACGTATAGATTTTCTAACCTAAGTCAACATCTGGCTCTTAAATGAAACATCGCACCCAAAAGCTTTAAGTTCGAAAGAGGACTATGTGGAGCTGCCAAAACACGAAAAGTCAAAACAATGATATTTCTTATACCCTAGTTACCTAGACAACAATAGAATGATATAGGAACTTCAATTTCGGTTTCTCCAAACAAACGTGGTATTATACCTATATCCCGAAAGACAATTTAAAATAAACAATAGAATGCATTCCAGCTTCCCAGACTTCCTTAGAAACTTAAATTTCTTAGAAACGAGCCTGAACGACCTGCTGACAATGAAATCTACACAGTAGGTAGACATTCTAGAAAATATTCGTAAACCTTGAATTCTCACAATTTGCACTTACCTTCCCTCCATTTAACCGGAACAAAAACAAAAGGTCAGAAAATTGTGCGAAAGACTAAAAAAATATTCTCAATACGTGCTTAGAAATACCATATTATTAAACTATGTTTACTGTATGCGTATTCTGAAACTGAAGAACCGATGTAGTTTGAATGCACATAAGAACATAATTGATTGTTACTGTGAACCCGTTCTCTATGATTGTCAAATACATAATAATATGTACATTTTCAGACATTGTACAGTGTACTCGTAAACCATAGATTTAATAGATTAAAATTCTTGAATTGTTAGCTTTAGGTACGACTTCTGGAAACAATTCTCGGAAGTCTTTGATAACTCTTTACACACAAGAATATTATATAAAAAGAAATCAAAAATTTTAATGGTCGTAAAATCATAGACTTATAAATCTTCTAGTCAATCAATGGTTATACCCAAATCCTCTTCGGCCTTTCACATTCTACTGCAGGACTTAATCTGGTAATTTACTTCAGAGTAGCACTGCTAGTCAATAAGATTTCGCCTACTATACCACGCTGGCCAAACGGGCTGGTATAGGGCTCGATGTCAAGTTACAATTAAGAATGAAAATAATTAAAAACATTAACTAGAGTGGAGACCGCGCCTTGGCAAACGTAGTGTAGGACGCCCTCCGGCTAGGTGGAGTGACGATATACGCAAAGTGGCTGGCAGCGGCTGGAGACGAAGAGCCGAAAATCGGGCTCAGTGGCGTGACATTGGAGAGGCCTATATCCAGCAGTGGACTACGGCAGGCTGATGATGATTTATTAACTAAAAGAATTCAAACAGGTAATGATATTGAGAATTGTTTGAATTCTTGTGAATTCTTGTGGATCCCAAACTAGACAAACCTGTCCTGTGGGTGTGAGTTATATCCTGCGACAAAAAATATCTTCGTGTATTTCCGTAACCACGTCAAACGGCCTGCAATAAAATAGGGTAATAACACTTTATATTCTCAATCCGTCACCGGACGAAACCCAAATGCCGCCGAACTCGGTCTAAAATCTCCGTTCAGTGGCCACCCGCAGTAATCGCTCGCGCATTCAACACAACAAACCTTTCGTATGCACTCAACAGACGCGTGCGCACTCGCCATACCGATCTATTGTTCAATACCCTTGTTGTAACGTTCCGATAAACAATTTTGGATTTTGCATTGTTGTGTGCGTGTTTGAAGTGTGTGAGTGTTTTGTTTTGTGTGATTCTGTGCTGTGATATTTCGGATTTTAAAATGGTGAGTAGATTTTTGTTGTTGATGTTTTGGTGTTAGGCTCGACGCTTGCGGCAATATCACTTATATTGCTGTCAGTAATTTTAAGTTCTAGTATCTTTATCATAATCAAAGGAGTAGTTTATGAATATCTATATTTTTTAATTTTTTTATTAATTTACCATTTAAATTTTATATAATAAATATAAAAGATAAGTGGCCGTAATGCCGTTTTATATTTAATGCTAATATTTTCACAAAATCGCAATGAGGATGTGCTTGCAACGTAATACATAATATTAAAAAAAATATATATCAAAGAGATGAACCTTTTTAGGGTTCCGTACCTCACAAGGTAAAAAAAGGAACCCTTATAAGATCACTTTCTTGTCCGTCTGTCTGTCTGTCCGTGTGTCACCACCGATTTTCTCAGGAACGGGTGGACCTAGCAAATTGAAATTTATACCAGATACTGAGGTCTATGGTTCCTATTAGGTGTATAAAAATCAACTGGGTTAACCCGATAAAAAGATATGGTCAAAATTAGATTTTTGCGAAAACTTGCAAGTACCAAAATTAACCTTAATTTACAACTTTTTTTAATTTTCGGAATGTTTCCTTTACTTGCGCTGTAAGACCTTGGTTTTTACCAAAATTGACAATTCTAGGTCAATAGTAAGTACCCTATAGGTTTTGGGTCGAAAACCTATAGGTATAGTAGTTCCCGTTGAACTTGAATTACGAAATTTGGCCAAAAGCAGGGTCTTACAGCACAAATCTTCTTTCTCTTAGCGTTGTCACAGTTTCAGTCTGGGGTCCGCTTTTCTAGTCTAACCGGATTTGGCTGAATATTAGCTTTTCCACGGAGCGACTGCCTGTCTGACCTCCGCAACCCGAAGGGATAGCGATATTCCATGGTTTAGACTACTGTCAGTTTGTTTAGAAGGTACTGACGCCCTGTAACGACTGTCAAAGATCTTCATGACAACCGGGACCGACGGCTTAACGTGCTCTCCGAGGCACGGGACAAGCGATAATTAACAATTCAATACGCACATAACTCCGAAAAGTCATTGGTGCGCGCCGTGGATTCGAACCTGATACCCTCTGCATGGCAGTCTGTTGGTATATCCACTCGGCTATCGCTGCCTTCTTACAGCACAAATAAAGGAAAAATTACAAAAAAAAATGTGGCAAAATGTAAGGGTGTCCCCATACATACATAGTAGACTCCATTTAAGGATAGTCCTCTAAGTTGTATGGGCGCTCATACAGATTTAGAGGAGTAGCGTAATTAGCACCAACCTCAAATCAGGTAAAATGCGTACGGAACCCTCGGTGCAGGTCAGACTCGCACTTGCCCGATTTTTTTTCTATTATAGTATTAAATATCCATGAATAAACAAAAGTTATTAATGCAAGCATCAATTTGTTGATAATTTCCATTATTAATCCATCACTGGCATTTAATTACAATGTATATGATATTAATTATGAATAATAAAATTATTCATAATTAATAAAATTACACTATTACATATATAAATTACAATAATAATAAAAATTACGCGAGTAATACTACGGTAATTCATAATTTAATAATAAATTAAATGATTAAATGACAATCAGAAACGCAAAATAAGTTCGTGATATCAGTGTATGACATAATATTGCAAGAATTGAACCTCTAACATCCACTGACTCAGGCTTTTGATATCATGTGCGGGACTAACTGATAGGTTGGTGAGTCCAAACAGTCAAAAATACATACTCGAAAATGAAAGAAAATAGGTAATTAAATATTTTACCTTGGTAAGATAGCTTTATAACAATCATGAAATACAATTCTTGCGTTAACTGACTGACTGGCAGGCAACGCAGAGCCAAAATTATTAGGCGTAAGGAGCCGAAATTGGCATGCATGTTCGTTGAGGACACGGATTCAACAGATTTCCCAAAATTCTCACGAGATTGGAAAAACCGGTGAAATAAAAATAAAATGGGTGAAACTGCGGAATTCCTCTACTGTATAATACTGTTCAGCTTGGACACCCGCGGTGAAGCCAAGAGAGATCCCGGGAGTGGACGCTCCGCGTGGGCTTGGAGGGGCCTGCGCAGGATGCGTCCTAAGGTGCGGGTGCAGGGGACAGTTCTGCTGTCTGTCCCTCGCATTCGAACGCGGTCGCGGGAGGAGAGGCGTGTCGGTGTTGCGTCGCCGCGCGCCCTATCTCCCGCGACCAAATGGGGGCGCAACATTGTTGCGTCGCGGTGGGGCCGCAGAGGATACCCGACCCTCCGTTAAAATCGTGGTATCTCACGAATGGTGAGTCGTACGAGAAAAGTGTCAAGACCATTTTTGTACAAAATTGTGGGATCTACAACTTTGTCCGATTTATTTTTACGATAAAGTTCACCGTTTTCGAGAAAAATAATAAAACCTAAATTTTGTATGTTATCCAAGGTCAACCTTGGATAAAAAAAATGCGGATGTAGGATCGATGGAAACTTTTGACATTTTATTTATTATGATGTATTTAACGTCTCTGCCAATTTGCAGCTCTATGCGAATTATGTCTAAGTCAAATGTATATTTTGACTGCACTATTAGTTTATAGCACATCACGTTAGCCTTGCTTGCGTTAGCAGACTTGACATGTCTTTCGAGAACATTATGGAGATCATTAGACATACAGGTTTTCCCCTAGATGTAATATTTCATCATGTAGCTAGTGATCAATGCCTTTGGATTCAGGTCGGATTTGGTGGTATTTGGCCAAAACCTGGCTTGGCATTGGCTGGTCTGCCAATTTTCGAAATCAGACAAGAAAATCCACGCCTTCATTCGACTAATTTTAAAATTTAAAAAATTACACCTACCGGGTCTAATTCTTCTAGGTAATAACCTAGAAGAATTAGACCCGGTAGGTGGCGTCGTGTTCGATTGTAACTATTTGGAATAACGAGTATAATATTCTTCCTGCCGGTTTAGCAATTTAAAAATATCAACAAAAGATGTCTCTTGCAGCTTTGACATTAGCCAGACAAGTGAAAACGGTTTCTAAATCCATTGCCTCACTCTACTCATCGCTTTTTAATGAGAATTTCTTCTTTTTCATATTATAACACTACTTAACGTCACCACGGAAAAGAACAGTAGTGTATTTGTATCTCGGGGCTGCAATTAAATGAGACATGGATTTGAGCCCTGCGGCAGACGGAATATTGTTAAATCCCCAAAAAAACCTTATTGTTAGGGATTCATTGGTTCACTTTAAAAGCAATTAAATGAATGTTGTGTGGGTTCTATACCCAGTCTTTACAAGAAGTTATAATTGAATCATGTTCATAGGTAGGTGATCATTACTGTACTTTCATCTACACGTGACGTGTAGGTACGGATTACCAGTGAAAACCGCGATATAATCCGTAAACCGTAAAGCGAATTAAAAATGTTACGATCGACGAAAGATTAAATGAGATCCATTCGTATGTAAACTCCTACTTGTTTCATTTCAATGTATTTGTTGTTCATTTTTAGCAAGTAAGCAAGTGATGAATATGAAGGAAGAAAAGGTAGGCCGACGAAAAAATGGATGGACTGTGTGAGGTATAGGATATGAAAAAGAAAGGGGTAAATGATCAGATGACGGGCGGCAGAGAAGCAGACCCCATATGCCTAAATTGGGACCAGGGCAAGAAGATGATGATTTGTTGTTCATTTTTCCTACAGTACCTACTGCATGGGGTTTACTTTAATGGGATTCGTATCTTATACGATTGGTTCTTCCGCCCGTGTCCCACGGGCGTGCACGGCACCTTTGGAGTTACGAGTCGGGTTACTTCAAAAGTGCCGGGCGCGTCAGTCTGCAATACCTCGCACCGTGGGAAGCTGGCTTTTCCAATTTCCGTTAAAAAAGGATGCATACTTTGATAGTGGTTTAAAACTATTTTGCTAAATAAGACCCTAACATATGTTTCTTTCTTTTTGTTGTATTTATCAATATAGTTACCTAAATAACAAAATTCGTTACGTTCTACTTAGATGATTGGAAATACTTAAGTAGTTTTAAATAAAATACCTAAGTACAGTACAGTACAGTTCCATACATGGATAAATTTCATATAATCAGCGCCATCTACCAATGAGGGCAAGAACTAAAGAAAAAGCGACAAGTGAACGGTCATTTCGTGGCGCAGTGGGAGCGTACTCTACTCATAAATTAGATGTCCGTGGATCGAATCCACGCTTACCAAGAATTACATTTAGTGTTTTTTTTTTTACTTTTAAATTGCATATTTTACATAATAGTTGTCATTTACTTACATTTTAAGACCGAAATTCAACATTTATTTTATTTTGAAAAATGAATCCACTACTAACACCATCTATACGATCGGAATAAAAATTTTTGTACGCCATCTAGCGTAGAGGATGCCTATTGAACTTTTTCCTTAGAGGGAGTTGCGCATCTATACCAGTATATCTGTATAATCTATGCGAAGAAGGTACTTAGAGTAGGAGTTTATCAGTTTCCCAATATCTGACCTACATTAGTTCCAGGTACTAGGAGCTCAGATTTGAAAGAAGATTGTGAAAACGAAGGGCTAAGCTTGTCCCAGGTCTAGTTACTGTTAGAACAAAGTAAACGAGGTATTGCTTGTAGAAAACTTGCTAGCTAACTTTCTTGTAAACGTTTTAAGTATTATTGTTAGTTGGCACCGTAAAATAGATAATAGGTACCTGCAACTTTTATTTGCATTGCTCTGCTAGCTTTTATTTGAGATTTTCTCGCTTGGTGATATTTAAAGGGTAAGAAAGTTGACTAATTATTTTGGCGATTCATAGCAGTCCAGTGCTGAAAAAATTGGTGCTGAAAGAGGAATACTTCGTCAAAAACGACTTTAAAACCAACAGATTTTGAAGGTACACCACTCTTTAACTCACATATAATATTATGTCCTGATTAATATCGACTCATTACCATCAGCATTGTTTATAATATGTCCTACTGCTGGGCATGGCAGAATTCACATGTCTTTCGAGTATATTATTGAGAACTCTGAGACATGCAAGTCCTTACGATGTTTGTCTTCACCGTTTAAAAAGGGCTCCTGGGTTTGAATTAAAGACACACTGCGTTACAGCTTATTGGACACCCTTAATGGCTGCTTAAAACTTAAAAATATTAAAATAAATTGTTTGCAAATTGTTAAGTGTTATTCTATTATTTATGAAATAACTAATTTTGCCAATCACTTATTATAAGTAATTTTTGTACTTATAATACACGACTGACGAAATAGACTATTTACATGCAATGTTCCGCTGCAAATATGTCTATTTGTTTTACTTGTATAAAAGGAAGTATAAAAAAACGCAGAGCAAATCGGCGCCAACTCTTAATTAACTATTAAATAAACCGCGAGCATATAATTACTTAATAAATTGGTGTCCTGTCTGCAAAAACGTGTTAATGTATGTAAATAACAGCAAACGGTAAATAATTACCTGCCTTAAATAATCACTATTCATAAACTTGAGTTAATTTGGCTCGAACGCGAATATAATTACAGCGTGCAACAAAGAGAATGAATGATTCATTCGGAATGTTTCGTGTTAGGTTTTCTGATGGGAAAATGTGAAAACCTGTCTATTATAAAAGTACTTGTTGTAAAATATATTCTATTGATACATTCTTAGGCAAAATATTTCTTCTACTGATTGCTGCCAACAAAATTACCTTTTCTTCTTTTAATTTTTTTGCTGCATACCCTTGGGTGGTATCTTATAAATTGTAATTTAAAAGAGATATCGCAAGTGATGTCGAGAGTCCCTGCTTAGTGGAGCTAAGTTGAAGAAGCAGTGGTTAAAAATATATGATTGGTTTATTTTTAAGAAAGTTTCCATTTGTTTTATTTAATTTTGCACCTTTCACTTGTACTTAAACTTGTAACAAAAAACAATAGTCAACTCAACAATGTCAGTTTGTGTTTTACAATTTATTACACAGTTAGGTACACTTCTTCATCATCAACCCCGTGTAATAAGTACCTACCTCACTTACTAGGACCTAATATGAATATTATAGAATACTAATTGTTTAATGGATTTATCTTTAGATCACCCTGGCACCTAAAATATAAAAGAAATGAATATTTAAATTTTAGTTTAAAAAACTGCAAACATTTATTTTAATATTGAACCATTGTTCTACGAAAAATATGGTTTAATCCAAATAATATTCTATAGACTAGCTTTTGCCCGCCGCTTCACGCTCGTTAAATTCGGGGTTACACAAATCTACTTTCAGTCTCAAATTGTGTGAGGACACTCCTGATTATTCTAAAGACCTCAGAAACTCTATACGGTACAAAGTAACTCGGTAAGTATCCACGACATTATCTACCTAAAGTTATCTACCGAAAGTACATAATAAAATCACCTTGCATACAGTCAAATGTCAAAGCCATGTTCTAATATATGTACAATATATCTCTATAAACATTTTCACATTTTTAATATTAGTAGGGAAAATTGTTTCAGCCGTTTAAGCTTATTATATAATTATTAGTTTATATATGCGAACAATTTAATCAACGTGCACAATGTGACATTATGTATGACGTGACAGAACTGACAGATATGCGATAGCACATGCGCTGCACTCAATTATTAGCGCATGCGTTCTTACTTCCAAGAGGTAAATTTGTGCCGTATAAACTTCTACCCTCCCTACAAAGTACAATCCCTCCCAGTTTAATTTTTGCAACGTATGGTAGCCTATGTCCGTCTCCATGGTCCAATATATCTTTATATTAAAATTCAACAAACTCGGTTCAGCCGTTTTAGCGTGAAAACGGACATACATACCTACATGCATACACACTTTCGAATTTATAATATTAAGTAGGGATGTTTGTGTAACTTACTAACTTAAATTATTCTCTTAAGTTCATTGAAACAGTCTTTACTTTAAAACTAAAACAAAAAAAAAAGCTACTCTTACGCCGCCTTACTTAGTTCATAATCATCAATCATCGCCATTATTTTCAATGGACAATACATTAGTAGCCGGCCCGTTACTTGCTACTATGACAGACGTTTCTAATGTTTCGGTAGAAAGTCTCAAAGTAGATTAAAACGTTTCAAGATACAAAGTGCTACCATACCAATAACAGAGTTAAATATCTATACTGTTTATCTCACTCGTTCAATAAATGTAGTTCCATAAGAAAAAAACGAAATGAATGCGAGATGAAACAGCAACGTGCCTTTCTACAAAAACCACTCAAACACGGGCCGTTATTTATTTAGTACAACCATAACAGTACAATTACTTAGTAATTATTGCGTCAAAATTTTAGACAATTCAACAAACTCACAAGCATTACCTATATACAATGCATTTTTGTATATCCTGTGTTGATACTAACTAGAGTTTGCACAAGTACCTACATGATAAGCCACCACGAAGCCTTCTGATTATTTTTTTGACAACGCCTGCTCTAAGATGCTGTGTCGCAGGAGACTTTACAAACAGTCAACCTATGGTCATAAAAGACACCCAGACTTGACACTAAATAGGTACCTACCGTGGATTCCACAAAGTTTTATGCCGTATGGGGATCGAATCCACAACATTTGGTGCAGTTTCAAGTGACAAAGGCACTACGCCATCTGAGCAGTGAAATTGTCACCAAACATATGTGGCTAAAGAATGATGCTAGCTGGTACATTTGTTAAGTATTCTAAGAACAGACAACAGCGTTTTTTAGATATAATTTGATAAGTGGTATTCGTCATTATCTGAATCTCATTTAGTAAATTGGTCGCGTGTGCCACGGAAGCGATATAATTTTAACACAGCATCTTTCAAAGTAATTACTATCGAAATTGCGGGCCAATGCCACGCTTCAGTTGGCATCGAAATACTTTTTTGTTAAGTTATACACTATAGAGCCTTATTACGGACCGCTGCAACACAGAAAGCTAGCTATATTCTATGATTTGACTCGCGTCACGATATTTTTGGGGAACAATTTCTGCGAAGCTAATGTCAAAGATCTTCATGGCAGCTCTGCTACGGGTTGACGTCTTAACGTACGAGGCACGGGACTATCGACAATCACAGAACAGAGACATCGCAACGCAAAGAACTACGAAAAGTCTGTAGAGGGCAGCGAGTGAATGATACACTGCTGAAGATGAAGGTGACCATTGACATCCTGACGAAAGTTGAGACCCTCTGCATGGGAGTAAATTTCCCCTTTTACCCTCCACTGGGATCTCATTACCAATCATATTGACGATTTCTGTACATACATACATATATTCACACCCTTTTCCCGTCGGGGTAGGCAGAGACAACAGAACGCCACTTGCTTCTATCGTTGCAAACCTCACGCGTTTCCTCTACATTCATTACTCTTTTCATACATGCAAATGCGAATTCAGTACATTCTTTAATGTACCTACCTCCTAAGCCTGGTACTGTAATTGCATCTTGCTGACACAACATCCATTAAATAAGCCTTGCTACATGATAGGTTCACTAATATCTTCATACACATTAGCTGTACAAACGATCAGAGATTTCTCCCATATTCAAAACCATCACATTCGCGTTAATGACGCAAAAGACCCATAAAGCCAAACAATAAATTTATTGACACTCGAGTTAACGCCGTACAATTTGTTATTTGTAGTTATTAGTTTACATAACAAAATTAAAAGTGAATGCTATTGTAGGTAACTAAGGCCCATAACATTAATTCTGCTTCCGTTTTCATGACGACTCTGCAATGGTACATTTGGCTCCTACTCTAATACTTGGTGACTGTTTTCTAAACAAAAGTAAAGTAAGGACAGAGTAAAGAATGTGTGATAAGAGAGTGTTGTGGGGTAAAAGAAGATGTAGGGACAAGCATCGAGACAGGTATGCTAAGATGGTTTGGGCACGTGGAGAGGATGGATTACGAAAGACTGACCAAGGCAAGTGTGGAAGGGACAGGACGAAGGGGAAGACCTAGGTGGACGTTCTCTGACCAGATTGGAGACATCCTAAAAACAGGACAGGTTAGAAGTACCCTGAACAGAAGAGCATGCATGAGGAATCTGATGGGAGTGAATGAAGCAAGAGAGATATTATGTCAGGATCGTTGCAAATGGCGTTCCGTAGTCTCTGCCTACCCCTCCAGGAAACAGGCGTGCGTCTATGTATGTATGTATGCTTTCTAAACTGAGGTCGTGGGTTAATCAGATTACTAATCTTACTACTATTATACATTTGAAGGTTTGTAAAGACAGATTTCTGTAACTCTTTCACACAAAAACTGCTTAACGGCGTATTTAGATTAGATTTTTTCCATCAGAATATCACATGGGTCGACTTTGTCCTGATAATCCACCCCCAAGCGAGCGAAGTTGCCTGAAAAAGACAGTTAAAATAATAAGTAAATATGTTAATTATTTAGGTCGGGCGCAGGGTTCGGGCTCTTAGTTTAGGTATCAGAAGACCGCTTGTGAATGAATTTCCCAAAGTTTTCCGAATATATTATTATTATTATTAGACTGTCTGTTGCTATCTTTAAAGTACAAGCTTAATAATTGTCAACTGGATACTCACCACCTATGTAGAACTTATACACGTTTAATTTAATATCAGCCTTATTAGAGCTCCCTTCTAAGTAATTTTCCTTTACATTAACATTTTAATGTATTTTTAGGTTATCTCCTAAGGTGTTAAAGAATGCTTTCTCTTCTCACCGGCACTTTCTTTGCTATCACATGAAGGTGTAAATTCATTAGAGCTCCTATCGATATGTTTGTTTTGAGTAGTACGCCGTTGTCAGCTGATTATCGTACGCGTGTGAAATAACTAAGATGCGCTGAACTGAGAAGTTATAAATTACTATTAACATTATATAAAATCCACGATGAATTTCCTTACAACTATTATACATGGGAAAGATTGTAAGAATGGATGTATGGATGATCTGTACTATTCTACGCAAAAACTATTGAACTAATTGTAATGAAACTAGACAGTCATTGTAATTATATAATATGTAGATGATGATAGAATCAGGCGTTATTTGGCTGAAGTCTATTGTATACGAAAAGAAGGAAAGAGAAACCCACCACGCACCCTCGAATTGACCAACTATTGCAAAAGGTTGACAATACCTTACTCCTCTGATGAAAAGGGATAAGGGATATACTGATCCGTGCAAAAATGGATTTCAGAAAAATCAAGTTTTTTCCTGGAACCCATTTTTGTACACATGCTGTAGCTCGCTGTATGCGCCGACTATGCTTCGACACGTTTTGCCTCGACACGAGGCATCCTCAGGACCGACTGGCAATGACTGAGCTCAGTTGTTGCCAGTCGTTTGGTAACTATATAGCTCATCATCATCCTAGCGTTATCCCAGTTCCAACCTGAGGCCCGCTTACTACTCTAACCGGATTTGGCTGAATATTAGCTTTTCCACAGAGCGACTGCCCGTCTGACCTCCGTAACCCTTCGGGTTGCGGAGATCAGTTCTCGGGATAGCGATATTTCATGGTTTAGACTAGTGCCAGTTTATTTAGAGGTACTGACGCCCTGTAACGACTGTCAAAGATCTTCATGACAACCGGGACCGACGGCTTAACGTGCTCTTCGAGGCACGGGGCAAGCGATAATTAAGAATTCAATACTCACCCGAAAAGTCAGTGGTGCGCGCCGTGTATTCGACCCTGATACCCTCTACATAGCAGTCTGTTGGTATCTCCACTAGGCTATCGCTGCTTGTATAGCTCATACACCAGAATAGCACCAATTTCAATCTGGGGTCCGTTTACTAGTCTAATTAGATTTGACTGAATATTAGCTTTTCCACAGAGCGACTGCCTGTCTGAACTCCGCAACCCAAAGGGATAGCTATATTCCATGGTTTAGACTAGTGTCAGTTTATTTAGCGGTACTGACTCCCTATAACGACTGTCAAAGATCTTCATGACAACCGGCACCGACGGCTTAACGTGCTCTCCTAGGCACGGGGCAAGCGATAATTAATAATTAAATACGCACATAACTCCGAAAAGTAAGTGGTGCGCGCCTAGGATTCGAACCCTATACCCTCTGCATGGCAGTATGTTGGTATCTCCACTCGGCTATCGCTGCCTGCTTTGATGGCCGACATCGACGCGAGTGAATTCGTCGGCAGACACTATAGCATGATAACCAGCAGCAAATATTGATTGGTCTCGACACTTTTGGTTCGGCAAGAGACCGCAGTTTACGCTTTACACAACTATTGGCCATTTTATGATTAAAGTTGCATTGTTAGCAATTAATAATGGTGCTTGTTTGGTAAAGTCACTGTTTCATAAGATCTGTTGCCAGATAATAGATATCGCGAAGTGCGATGTTTGTTCGTGCAATTAAGTATTTAATCCAGTCATCCAATAAAGTTCACTTAAAGGTGTTTATTTCTGACCACATAATGGTGATTCAGACAAATATTTGATGATTTGTAACCCACCCTAATAAGGCCCTAATGATGGGCTTTTAAAAGAACTAGACATATGGCAGCTTATACAGCCAAGTTCTTAGTAAAAGGAGCTGGCGACTATGCAATATCTCTTCTATCTCTGGATACTAGATAGGACATCCACGTAGGCATACATGTTCACATGTAAGTACAGTGTAGGTACCTAATCGTCATGCAGGCAGTGTCACTGTCTTCGTTACCCTTCATGGCTCCTGCTACACTTTAGACATAAACGCGTGCAAGCGTTCTTGCTTTATATTATGAAGAAGGTATAAATAAAATATATAACACACTTACGAATATAATAGGGTAAAGGCAGGGCAACGATAGCCTATTGGAGATATCAACAGACTTCTATGCTAATAATTTCGTGTTCAAACCCACGGTATACGTATTACTTATCGTATTTGTATTTTTTTGCTTCACTATCGCTAATCTGTGTAGGAAAACTTTGCGAGGAAAGCTTTGGTCCGAGAGTTTTCCATGATGTTCTTGAAAGTCAAGTGAAGTCTGCCATCCCACAATTGGCCAGCGTGGTGGAATAGCTCACCATTCTCATTAAAAGAAGAGGCCTGTACCGAGTTATGGGACAGATTATAAACTGGACAGATGATGATGATGCACCATTTTAATAAGCTGCAATGCCGCTCTTCTATACATTGCATATATGAAAAACCAGTCCTTAATTACCAAGTAAATATCGTTTAATCCTAGCATCGTTATTAGTACTCTTATAGGTGCGAGTCGAGTGCCAAATACGAACGGTCTGCCTTGACATCATGCTCTGCTTAGCGAATTAACTAGTCCCTTTCCAAGGCGATTGTCTGCGATCTACTAGTAAAGGGCTCTGATTACGTGTTCAAGTCACGGTCTTGCCCTTATTATTTGCAAAGTATTGGTAGCATGCGTTTTTAAATTATTCAATTTTATCACGATTTCTTTGTAACGAACGCAACTAAACAAACTCTATTACAATTTCCAGACAGGGCAAATTGTATATTTACTGACAAAATTACTAGTGATTATTATAATTTCTATACCATAATGGTTTCCGTGGTCATTGTGTTGTCATGCTATCAATGTGCAAACTTACAGCCGGTCATCTATCCCAAACTAGGCATTATATTATACGCACCACTGACTACTGGCCATTAATTACGTATTAAATTGTTAATTATCGCTTGCTAAACGGTGAACGAAAACATCGTGAAGAAATTGTACATCAGAGAGTTCTCCATAATGTTCTCGGAATACTTATGAAGGACTGCATGTAGGAATATAAGCTTACCCTTTCCATGGTGAGAAAAGGCTTGTCCCAGCAGTGGGACAGTTTAAAAACAAAGATAAAGAATGAGGTAGTAGAGAGCATTACGTTCCTTAAAATACTCGTTTACTACTTGATAGTCGACCGGTACATGTAAACATGAAACTTTTCGCTCTCCGTACACTGTCAGCTGGTAAAATCAATATTATATAAGTAATAATATAAAGCTGAAAAAGCAGCGATAGCCGAGTGGCAAGACCGACAGACTGCTACGCAGAGGGTCTCGGTTTCGAATCCCCGCACGGCGCGCACCAATGACTTTTCGAAGTTATGTGCGTATTAAATTGTTAATTATCGCTTGCTAAACGGCGAAAAAACATCGTGTGGAAACTTGCATGTCTGAGAGTTCTCCATAATGTTCTCGAAGGACATGTGAAGTCTGCCAACCCGCACTTCGCCAGCGTGGTGGACTATGGCCTAACCCTTCTCATAGTGAGAAGGGACCCGTGCCCGGCAGTGGGACAGTTTATATCCAGGGCCGATGATGATGATGAAGAATTTATTTGTATGTTTGTTTGTTTAGATGAACGTGATAGATTATTAGAAATATTTTGAAAATTAATCAACAAAAATATCAAAGGAAGTACATTTAAAATATGTGTGTTTCATTTGTAAGTACCTATTTATAATCCAAGCAAAAGCTCGGATATCAAACTGTTATAAATCTGGCTAGAAATTACATCATTGTTACTTTTAGGTTAGGTTTTAGGTTAAGTTACTAGAAGATAGATTTTACGAGAATTTTATATAATAGATATATTGTATCATTAATTATGTATAGCATAAACCTATCGTATATGGTTATATCGTATTGATTGTTGGTAAGTATGTTTTAAATTTACAATGATGCCAATAACAAATATACAATTTGATCTGACGTTTGGCAGTTCACTGTCAAACGTGTAAATAGGATATAAAAGGAGAACAGACTCTGTTCAGGTTCAGTTCCGCCCCGGCAACGGCTAACTAAGGTACGATATAATTCTGACTTTTATATTATTGTGTTTTTATATTGTGTTTTTACTAATAATGTGTTTCACAATTCTTTATTGCTATTGTGGTGGCATTTAGAGTATTGTCAATATAGACAGCGTTTAGTTAATGTAATAATATAGCTTAGCAATTGTATAATTGATATTGTGGGTGGTTCCGTCAGTTGTGAGATGTTAAAGTTCAGAACTTGGGGTATCATATTATAGTATCGAATCGAATTTATGCTGAGAAACAAGCCGTGTCTATTATATACATCATGTAGTGAATATTTCAGTGGTAAATATTGAATACACATATAGTAAATATATTTGTAGTGAATATTACTAAATCAATTATGCTAATCTATTGTATTAAGGTAATAGTTAGATACTTTTGAAATATTGAACTACCCACAACCTTGCTATCCGATATGTCTTGAATGTACCGCTTTTATAAACGATAACTATAGCTATTAAAAGAATGACCAAAAGTTTTCTTGCCACGTTCTTTCTCTTGGTTCTATGCCCTTGCTTTGCGAACGTGGCACTAAATGTAAATGTAGAATCATAACTTTAGACTTTCAAATATACTCTTGTGACAAGCTGAATAAATGAAAGTTAGAACTGATAGTTGTATCTTTTATTTTCTAAACACCTGACAAATAGAACTATAATAATACATATTGGCCGCATACCTTGTATCTATACATAAATATATTGTACCCACGCTATTACAGGCTTCTTGGCTATCACTGATTTCGAAAACAACTAATAAGTACACCGGACAAAAATTCTTGTATAAACCAATCAGTCAACACTGTGCTAAAATCTTTCTTATACCAATTAGTATTTAGAGAACCGTGAAGTTGTTGGAAACAGTGAAGGTGTCAAAAGTGAAGGTGAATAAAGAAATACGCAGCGCGCAAACGTAGTATTAACTAAAGTTCACTTATCTGTTGAGAAGCATCACCAAGTACCTAATGTGCACGATAACTGGGTCAAATGTTTCATAGTTAATAATAAATATAACGTGTAATTTTATCATGCAGGTCATATTTACAATCTAGAAGTGATCGTTCTTTTATAAAATCACTGCACTTTCCCCGCGACTTCACCTGCGTGAGAATCGATTAACGTGTTAAAAAGTGGCTATGTGTCTCACCAGTCTACTCACTATCTCCGCACACAAAACCAAACAAACTAACACATTTTCGTATTTATTTTGTAAGGGTTTAGTATTGTCTGCGTTTCGATTATTTATCATTTATTCGTCGCGAACAATATTTCCAAGGTTCCTTACAAGGTACTTTTCATGTCACTTTCAAAGTATGCTGTACAATATAATTTTGGGACTTTATGTTTTTACTTACCTTTACACTCAGATGTGGAATGTAATTGGTAAAATCCAACCCTCCTCTAAGATTTTATGGATACAGCTTCAATGTGATGTTAAAAGCTATTGTTACGTGTAGATTTTCTAACCTAAGTCAACACCTGGCTCTTAAATGAAACATCGCACCGAACAGCTTTAAGAACGAAAGAGTGGAGCAGTCAAAACACGAAAAGTCAAAACAATGATATTTCTTATACCCTAGTTACCTAGACAACAATAGAATTATGTAGGAACTTAAATATCCGTTTCTCCAAACAAAGGTAAAGGTTTAAAATAAACAATAGAATCCACCCCAGCTTCCCAGGCTTCTTTAGAAACGAGCTTGAACGATCTGTTGTCCATGAAATCTACACAGTTTTAGGTAGACAGTCTAGAAAATATTAGCAAACCTTGAATTCTCACAATGTGCACTTACTTTCCCTCCATTTAACCGGAACAAAAACAAAAGGTCATAAAATTGTGCGAAAATGTCAAAAATTATTCTCAATACGTGCTTAGAAATACGATATTATTTAACTATGTTTACTGTTTATGCGTATTCTGAAACTGAAGAACCGATGTAGTTTGAATGCACATAAGAACATAATCATTGATTGTTGCTGTGAACCCGTTCTTTATGATTGTGAAATACATAATATAATATGTTCATTTTCAGACACTGTAGGTACTCGTAAACCATAGATTTAATTCAATTCAACAACAATTTCAATTCAATTTATTCTGTTAAATAAAAAGTACAATTTACTTATTTAGAGTACAAAAGCTTAGTTTAGGATCCTGATATAAGATTATATGCCTGAACTAGGATAAACCTGTGTTTCAGGCGATTAGGGCTAATTAGATACTATAAAATAAAATATATAATCACTTACTTACTACAATATTACGTACGTCATGTTTTAGTACACTAATACTAGATCTATAATATCTTATGAATAATTACAACTAATAAATTGAGGTAAAGGTGTATTTTGTTGAGATAATTATTTTAACACAATTAATAATTTTTCTGTAATTATAATAGATTAAAATTCTTGAGTTGTTAGCTTTAGGTACGAGTTCTGGAAAAAAAACTCAGAAGTCTTCGATAACTTCACACACAAGAATATAAATAAAAAGAAATAAAAAAAAATTATGGTCGTAAAATAAATATCGACTATAAATCTAGTCTATCAACGGTTATACCCAAATCCTCTTCGGCTTTTCACATTCTACTGCAGGACTTAATCTGGTAATTTGCTTCAGAGTAGCACTGTTAGTCAACGGGCCAAACGGGCTGGTACAGGGCTCGATGTCAAGTTACAATTAAGAACGAAAATAATTAAAAACATTAACTAGAGTGGAGACCGCGCCTTGGCAAACGTAGTGTAGGACGCTCTCCGGCTAGGTGGAGTGACGATATACGCAAAGTGGCTGGCAGCGGCTGGACACGAAGAGCCGAAAATCGGGCTCAGTGGCGTGCCATTGAAGAGGCCTATATCCAGCAGTGGACTATGGCAGGCTGATGATGATTTATTAACTAAAAGAATTCAAACAGGTAATATCCGTGGATCCCAAACTAGGCAAACCTGTCCTGTGGGTGTGAGTTATATCCTGCGACTAAAAATATCTTCGTGTATTTCCGTAACCACGTCAAACGGCCTGCAATAAAATAGGGTAATAACACTTTATATTCTCACTCCGTCACCGGACGAAACCCAAATGCCGCCGAACTCGGTCTAAAATCGCCGTTCAGTGGCCACCCGCAGTAATCGCTCGGCTCGCTCGCGCATTCAACACAACAAACCTTTCGTATCCACTCAACAGACGCGTGCGCACTCGCCATACCGATCTATTGTTCAATACTCTTGTTGTAACGTTCCGATAAACAATTTTGGATTTTGCATTGTTGTGTGCGTGTTTGAAGTGTGTGAGTGTTTTGTTTTGTGTGATTCTGTGCTGTGATATTTCGGATTTTAAAATGGTGAGTAGATTTTTGTTGTGGATGTTTTGGTGTTAGGCTCGACGTTTGCGGCAATATCACTTTTATTGCTGTCAGTATTTTTAAGTTCTGGTATCTGTACCGTAATCAAAGGAGTAGTTTATGAATATCTATATTTTTATTTTTTTTATTAATTTACCATTTAAATTTTATATAATAAATATAAAAGATAGGTGGCCGTAATGCCGTTTTATATTCAATGCTAATATTTTCACAAAATCGCAATGAGGATTTGCTTGCAACGTAATACATAATATTAAAAAAATATATATCAAAGAGATGAACCTTTTTAGGGTTCCGTACCTCACAAGGTAAAAAAAGGAACCCTTATAAGATCACTTTCTTGTCCGTCTGTCTGTCTGTCTGTCTGTCCGTGTGTCACCACCGGTTGTCTCAGGAACGGGTGGACCTAGCAAATTTATACCAGATACTGAGGTCTATGGTTCCTATTAGGTATATAAAAATCAACTGGGTTAACCCGATAAAAAGATATGGTCAAAATTAGATTTTTGCGAAAACTTGTAAGTACCAAAATTAACCTTAATTTTCAACTCTTTTTAATTTTCGGAATTTTTCCTGTACTTGCGCTGTAAGACGTTGGTTTTAACCAAAATTGACAATTCTAGGTCAACCGTAAGTACCCTATAGGTTTTGGGTCGAAAACCTATATGGTAGTTCCCGTTGAACTAGAATCACGAAATTTGGCCAAAAGCAGGGTCTTACAGCACAAATAAAGGAAAAATTACAAAAAATAAAGAAAGTGGCAAAATGTAAGGGTGTCCCCATACATACATAGAAGACTCCATTTAAGATAGTCCTCTTAGTTGTATGGGCGCTCTTACAGATTTAGAGGAGTAGCGTAATTAGCACCAACCTCAAATAAGGTAAAATGCGTACGGAACCCTCGGTGCGCGGGTCAGACTCGCACTTGCCAGAATTTTTTTTTATTACAGTATTAAATATCCATGAATAAACAAAAGTTATTAATGCAAGCATTAATTTGTTGATCATTTCCATTATTAATCCATCACTGGCATTTAATTACAATGTGTATGATATTAATTATGAATGACAATAATAATAAAATTACGTGATTAATACAGAAGGTAATTCATAATTTAATAATAAATTAAATGATTAAATGACAATCAGAAATGCAAAATAATTAAATAATTTACCTTGGTAAGATAGCTTTATAATATGTTATACAATTCTTGCGTTAAGTTAGGAGCCGAAATTGGCATGCATGTTCGTTGAGGACACGGATTCAATGGATTTCCCAAAATTCTCACGAGATTGGGAAAACCGGGGAAATAAAAATAAAATGGGTGAAACTGCGGGTGAAGTAGAGGAATACTGTATAATACTGTTCAGCTTGGTCACCCGCGGTGAAGCTAAGAGAGATCCTGGGAGTGGACGCTCCGCGTGTGCGTGGCTTGCCTGCGCAAGATGCGTCCAAAGGTGCGGGTGCAGGGGACAGTTCTGTCTGTCCCTCGCAGTCGGGCGCGGTCGCGGGAAGAGATGCGTGTCGGTGTTGTGTTGCCGCGCGCCCTATCTCCCGCGACCAAATGGGGGCGCAACATTGTTGCGTCGCGGTGGAGCCGCAGAGGAAGAGTAGATGCGGTGTTGCCAGGTTGCCGTCCTTCCTATCCTCTGCGGCCGCTGGGTGTTTTGGCGGCGGAGCCCAACACCTTCATCCGCCGCCAAGGGGGTTTTGATCGGGGCCCGCCTGACCATCCGGCGGGCCAATACCCGTCGGGGGGTAGAAACGAATGCTTCGGCGATACCCGACCCTCCGTTAAAACCGCGATATCTCACGAATGGTGAGTCGTACGAGAAAAGTGTCAATACCATTTTTGTACAAAATTGTGTGATCTACAACTTTGTCCGATCTATTTTTACGATAAAGTTCACCGTTTTCGAGAAAAATAATAAAACCTAAATTTTGTATGTTTGACCTTGGATAAAAAAATGCGGATGTAGGATCGATGGAAACTTTTGACATTTTATTTATTATGATGTATTTAACGTCTCTGCCAATTTGCAGCTCTATGCGAATTATGTCTAAGTCAAATGTCTATTTTGATGTCTATTTTTGTAGTTTATAGCACATCACGTTAGCCTTGCTTGCGTTAGCAGACTTGACATGTCTTTCGAGAACATTATGGTAATCATTAGACATACAGGTTTTCCCCTAGATGTATTATTTCATCATGTAGCTAGTGATCAAAACCTGGCTTGGCATTGGCTGGTCTGCCAATTTTCGAAATCAGACAAGAAAATCCACGCCTTCATTCAACTAATTCTAGAGTTTAAAAACCTAGAAGAATTAGACCCGGTAGGTGGCGTCGTGTTCGATTGTAACTATTTGGAATAACGAGTATAATATTCTTCCTGCCGGTTTAGCAATTTAAAAATATCAACAAAAGATGTCTCTTGCAGCTTTGACAATAGCCATACAAGTGAAAACGGTTTCTAAATCCATTGCCTCACGATCTAAGTGAACATTTAAAATCTACTCATCACTTTTTAATGAGAATTTCTTCTTTGTCATATTATAACACTACTTAACGTCACCACGGAAAAGAACAGTAGTGTATTTGTATCTCGGGGCTGCAATTAAATGAGACATGGATTTGAGCCCTGCGGCAGACGGAATATTGTTAAATCCCCAAAAAAACCTTATTGTTAGGGTATAGGTTCACTTTAAAAGCAATTAAATGAATTTTGTCATCATTACTGTACTTTCATCTACACGTGACGTGTAGGTACGGATTACCAGTGAAAACCGCGATATAATCCGTAAACGTAAACCGTAAAGCGAATTAAAAATGTTCCGATCGACGAAAGATTAAATGAGATCCATTCGTATGCAAACTCGGACTTGTTTCATTTCAATGTATTTGTTGTTCATTTTTAGCAAGTAAGCAAGTGATGAATATGAAGTAAGAAAAAATAAGCCAAGGAAAAAATGGATGGACTGTGTGAGGTATAGGATATGAAAGAGAAAGGGGTAAATGATCAGATGACGGATGACGGGCGACAGAGAAGCAGACCCCATATACCTAAATTGGGACCAGGGCAAGAAGATGATGATTTGTTGTTCATTTTTCCTACAGTACCTACTGCATGGAGTTTACTTTAATGGGATTCGTATCTTATACGATTGGTTCTTCCGCCCGTGTCCCACGGGCGTGCACGGCACCTTTGGAGTTACTAGTCGGGTTACTTCAAAAGTGCCGGGCGCGTCAGTCTGCAATACCTCGCACCGTGGGATGCTGGCTTTTCCAATTTCCATTAAAAAAAGGATTGCATACTTTGATAGTGGTTTAAAACTATTTTGCTAAATAAGACCCTAACATATGTTTTTTTGTTGTATTCATTGATGAATACAACAAAAAACAAGGGTTAATAACAAAATTCTTTACGTTCTACTAGATGATTGGAAATAGGTACTTAAGTTTTAAATAAAATACCTAATACAGACGGAGAAGGTCCTTCACCCATATTCTAAGACGGTGTGTATCAGTTGCCCAATATCTGACCTACATTAAATTCAGGTACCTACTAGGAGCTCAGATTTGAAAGGAGATTGTTAAAACGAAAGGGCTAAGCTTGTCCTAGGTCCAGTTAGAACAAAGTAAACGAGGTATTGCTTGTAAAAAACTTGCTAGCTAACTTTCTTGTAAACGTTTTACTATTATTGTTAGTTAGCATCGTAAAATAGATAAAAGGTAAATGCTACTTTTATTGGCATTGCTCGGCTAGCTTTTGTTTGGACTTTTCTCGCTTGGTGATATTAAATGTGTAAAGGAGTTGGCATTATTTTGATGGTTAATAGCCGTTGAGAAAGACTGTAAAAGCAACAGACTTTAAATACACACATGAGTCGTATGCATTTCGCTCACACCTTCTAATACTCGTTATTAGGTACTTCTTCTGACTCCCATAACATTATGGAGAACTCTGTTTCATGCAGGTTTTCTCACGATGTTTGTCTTCACAGTTTAGCAAGAGCACCCATGGGTTAGAATTCGAGACACTCTGCGTAACAGTTTGTTGAACTCTTGTAAAAGCTGCCTAAAAGCTTGAAATAATAAAATTAATGATTTGCTGATTTTTAAGTGTATAATTAATTTCGCGTCGTACAAAATTATACGACAGAGGTTATTAACATGCAATGTTCCGCTTCGAATATGTCTATTTGTTTTACTAGTAGGAAGTATAAAACCGCTTAGCAAATCGGCGCCAAATCTAAAAATAACTGATTAAACATTCTGTTTAAATACTGCGAGGCCATAATTAATTACTTAATAAATTAGTGTCCTGTCTGCAAAAACGTGTTAATATAAGTAAATAACAGCAGGCGGTAAATAATTACATGCCTTATTAAATAATCACTATTCATAAACTTGAGTTAATTTGGCTAGAACGCGAATAATTACAGCGTGCAACAAAGAAAATGAATGATTCATTCTGAATGTTTCGTGCTAGGTTTTCTGATGGTAAAATATAGAAAACCAGTCTATTACATAAATGCTTAGTTAAACAGAATCTATTGATACATTCTCAATCAAAATAAATATTATGTTAATTTCCGTCTACAATATGACCTATTCTTCTATTCTTTCTTGAAAGTCTAATAGTTAGTAGAATGTTGAGAAACCGTGGTTTATAAAAATATGAGCAAGTTAAGTACTTTTTTAAGAAAGTTTAAATTATATCTTATTTTGGCACTTTCCTTTGTCATCAAAAATCAAAAGCCATCTAAAGTAGTGTCAGTTTACGTTTTACATTTTTTTGCAGACCGACATTTCTACTCTATAAATACCATGTATACTATTTAATCTTTATTTTTAGATCAGTGATGTTGACCCTGACACATTAAAATATATAACATATAATTCATTGTTCTTTGGCAGGATTAATTAAATCGTTGAAGTACCGTACCTATTATTAGGTAAGTAACTTTATTTGTATGCAGGCTATTGAAAAAAATAAACTTTGTTACAATCCCAGAAGGCAATATACAAGCTATTGTTTCCACTATATCCAATAACTCAAGAAACACAACTTCAAAAAGGTTTAAACCAAGTCACCTATTTTATAGATTTTTCTGTTACTTAATCGTTTTCTCCTTTGCTGTTAATTTACCAGTCTTTACTTTAAAACTAAAATCTTTGAACATAGCCTTAGCCCTTACTTATAGTTCATAATCATCAATCATCACCATTATTTTCAATGGACAATACATTAGCAGCCGGCCCGTTACTAGCTACTATGACAGAAGTTTCTAATCTTCCTATAGAAAGTCTCAAAGTAGTTTAAAATGTTTCAAGATATTAAGTGCCATACCATTGATATCTAAACTGTTAATCTAATTTTTTCAATAAATGTAGTTCTACAACCAAATACAAAATGAATGTGAGACGAACCAGCAACGTGCCTTTCTACAGAAACCACTCAAACTCCGTTATTTACTTAGTACAACCATAACAGTACAATTACTTAACAATAGTTAAAGAAATCTCAATTCTTTTATGATTAAAAAAAAGAAGACGAAGGTTAAATAACAAGCAAATGAATCACTTTTTAGTTATTAATTTAGAACATTACATTTTTGATCTTATACATTTTTAGCTCTTAATCTATAAATAATGTAAAAGTAGGTTTCGCCATAAAGCACTTCACACGTTAACAATGTGAAAACTTCCACTTTTTTTAGCTTCTAGACTTAGCTAGCTTTCTAGACAGTAGGTATAGTTAAACACGATCAGTAACGATTTAAAATGGAATTTTTGCATTTAATCTAATAAAAGATTTTTGAAAATTCAGCAATTTCACAAGCTTCGTAATATGAAAAATGTTTATTTAGAATCAACCTTTTTATTTAGGTAATTGATCACAATACAATGACCAAGCATTTTTGTATAACCAGTGTTGATAGTATACCCAGAGTTAACACAAGTACCTAACACACCTACCTACATATACACGCTTAGCCATCACATAATCCGCAAAGTCAATTTTCTTTGGCATTAGGAATTCTACATCGCTACAGACACCTAGCATGGACACAAAATATTGTGAACCTTACAAAGTTTTATGTCAAATGGGGATCAGACCCACAATAGGTACCTGGTGCGGTGTCAATTGACAAGGCCAAATATTTGTATCTAAAGAATGATGCTGCTATTACATTTGTTAAGTATTCTAAGAACAGACAAACCAACGTTTCTTAGTTATAATTTGACAATTGAATCTGAATCTCATTTGGTAAATTGGTCGCGTGTGCCACGGAAGCGATATAATTTTAACACAGCATCTTTCAAAGTACTTACTGTTGAAATTGCGGGACAATGCCACGCTTCAATTGGTATCGAAATACTTTTTTGTTAAGTTATATTTAATATATAAAATCCTTGCGTTACTGACTGACTGACAGACACGCTACAGCCGAAACTATTGGGCGCAGGAAGCTGAAATTTAGCATGTATGTTCCTTGGGGACCGTAGGGGTGCACTAAGAAGGGATTTCCCAAAATTCCCACGGGATCGGCCAAAACGGGTAAATTAAAAAAAAATGCAGGCGTAGCTGCTGGCGTCCTCTAGTACACTATAAAGCCTTATTACGGACCGCTGCAACCCAGAAAGCGAGCTATTTTCTATGATTTGACTCGCGTCACAATATTTTAACGCACTATGTCTCCAAAGTTAAATATCAAAGATCTTCATGGAAGCTCTGCTAGGGTTAACGTCTTAACGTACGAGGCACAGGACAATCGAAAATTAACAATTTTTAAGGTAGTAGAGCCTTGCTGATTTCAGCATGAATGGGCCGGCTCGATCGGGGAAGTACTACCCTCTCACAGAAAATCGACGTCAAGTAACAGTACCTAAACTGTTGCATTTCGTTCGGTGAGTGAGAGTGCCGGAGGCCCTATCCCCTATCCCTTCTCCCTGATCCCACTCCTCATCCTATCCCACGGGCGGCGGTAATTGCTTACCATCAGGCAATCCGTCTGCTCGTTTGCCGCCTATTACCATAAAAACAAATAATCGCAACGCACAGAACTACGAAAAGTCTGTAAAGGGCAGCGAGAGAATGATACACTGCTGAAGATGAAGGTGACCATTGACATCCTAACGAAAGTTGAGACTTTCTGCATGGCAGTAAATTTCCCCTTTTACCCACCACTGGGGTGTCATTGCCAACCATATTTCCGAATTCTGGACATTCATACATATGCTCACACCCTTTTCCCGTCGGGGTAGGTAGAGACAACAGAACGCCACTTGCTTCTATCGTTGCAAACCTCACGCGCTTCCTCTACATTCATTATTCTTTTCATACATGCAAATGCGAATTCTGTACATTCTTTAATGTACCTACCTCCTAAGCCTGGCACTGTAACTGCATCTTGATGACACAACATCCATTAAATAAGCCTTGCTACATGATAGGTATACTAATATCTGCATACACATTAGCTGAACAAACGATCAGAGATTTCTCCCATATGCAAAACCATCACGTTCGCGTTAATGACGCAAACGACCCATAAAGCCAAACTATAAATAGATACTCGAGTTAACGACGTACAGTATGTTATTTGTAATTATATTAGTTTACATAACAAAATGAAAAGTGAATGCTATTGTAGGTAACTTAAGGCCCATAACATTAATTCTGCTTCCGTTTTCATGACTCTGCAATGGTACATTTGGCTCTTACTCAAATAGTTGGTGACGGTTTTCTAAGCTCGAGTACGTTAGTACTAATTATTCTGTGACTCGAGGTCGTGGGTTAATCAGATAACAATCTACTACTATACATTTGAAGGTTTGCAAAGGCAGTTTTCTGTAACTCTTTCACACAAAAACTGCTTAACGGATTATTTAGATTAGATTTTTCCATCAGAATATCACATGGGTCGACTTTGTCTTCATAATCCAACCCCAAGCGAGCGAAGCTGCGTGAAAAAGACAAGTTAACATAATAAGTCAATATTATGTTTATTATTTTGTTCGGGCGCAGGATTCGGGCTCTTAGTTTAGGTATCAGAAGACCGCTTGTGAATGAATTTCCCAAAGTTTGCCGAATATATTATTATTGTTACTAAACAAGACTGCCTGTTGCTATCTATAAAGTACAAGCTTAATAATTGTCATCTGGATACTTACCGCCTATGCAGTTAATGCAGTAGTTACGCACGTTCAGTAGAATATCAACCTCATAAGAGCTTTCTTGTAAGTAATATTCCTTCGCATTAACATTTCAATGTATTCTAGGTTATCTCCTAAGGTGTTACAGAATAGCTTATTATTTTCCGAGTGACTAATAACTTAAAAGATGACTAAATGTTTGCAACTAATAAAATAAGTTGCTAGCGATTAAATATTTTCGCGACTATTATATTATATACATATAATAAAATGGTAGGCAAGTCAAAACTGTACATTGAATATTTTTTTAAAGAATACTTGGGGTGTGATCTACAATCGATACCGAAGCCAAAAATATAGATTTTAGAATTTTTGTCTGTTTGTCTGTTTGTCCTTATATCCGGGATAAACTCAAAAAGTACTGCATGGATTTACCCACTTCAAATTTGGCACGAATATTATTGGAATGTCGGGTCAACACATAGACTACATATTATTACGCTATCACCTACGGGGAACGAGCAGTGAACCTTTATTTCTTCAACGCATTCTGTAACAACGTGTAATCTAACAACGCATATTTGAATGTTGTTATTATGTTAACCATGCTATAAGCTAGCTTTACACTATAAAAATCACGCATTATAAGTAACTTAAGCCGATAAACATATTTAGATGAAAAGGTATAAGTAGTATCAAGACAATTTTAAAGCAGCGCCATCTATGAGAGTTCAAAAACATCAAGTCGAATAACATGTGTAAGCCCTTCTTGGATATAAATAATTTAAAGGTCATTGGGCATATCTGACCCGCTTTGCGAATAGTGGCGGACATTAACCATAATAGTTTTAAACAAAGAGGAATAATATGACCTTTCATTGCATATAATTGTTTGATTAAAAATCGTCGGAGAAAAATGTACAAGATCCTTTAAAAAAGAAAACAAACAGTAAAGGTTTTTATTTCATCTTATAAAGGCATAAAAATAATATCGAAATTAGCTTATGTTTAGAGATATGTTATACGCTGTCTCTTTCGCACATTGAACAGGTTGTTTTTCGCACATTAAATAGCTGCGCCCATATCGCTAGCATTGTTTATTATCTGTCTCGGGTCATACACCAGGAAGCAAAAGACGCACCCGCTGCCTTTTTAAATGATCTTAGGATTGCTTTGATTGCTTTGAATAAAAAATATTTTAATGAATTAGCATTTTATTTTTCTTACCTATATCAATTAATTAGCGGACGGCCGCGACTTCGTCGGCCTCATTCAGTGATCCCGCTGGAATATCAGATAAAAAGTAGCCTATAACCTTTCTCTTGAATGTGGCTATCACACACAAAAAGGTTTTTTTTTAATCAGATCAGTAGTTTCAGAGATAAAGAGTATGGATATATACATAAATAACACTTGAATTTTTTGAGATTCCCGTAGCTCACATTAATGCGACTAATGCCATAGTAAATGAGAGCCATAGATGAATACACTCTGCTCTATTTCGTTTGTGTCCGCCATAGGTATGGTTTCCATACTAAGGTGCCCATTTACCTTTGATCATGTTGGCGAGGTTAGGTAATAGTTGTTTTCAAAAGTCATAGATGGAGTTATGCATTTTCTTCTTAAAAATTGTATCGTTAATTCGTTTCAGAAATGAGCAAAAAAATGTGTTTAAATAAGTTTTAAGCTGCTTCATCTATGTCTTATAAAATTCATCGAGTTTATCTTATAAAAGAACTGCATAGATTTATAAAAATTTAAACTCGAAAACGCTATTGCTGTAAGCAATTTGAGCTAATTAACGAAGTAAGAGGAAAATTAAGAATGCCATATATATCTTAAAGCTAAGACATTCCTATTTTTTACAGTACCGAATAAATAGTAATAGAGTTAGTACGAAATAAACATAATGGTCACATTGGTGTAATTATTGCTTCTTAATAAATATATTTTCATGTCGCATATACCGAAACTTTAGTATGATGTGGAACTAGCTAGATCTTATTTACTCACACACAGCCATTTATTTTACTGTTACGTCTGAAGCGGTTTGGCGGATACTGCTGTTCTCTATACATGACAGACAGCCTACCGTCATGCATTTACACGTCCACCTAGAGAACGGCCAGCGCATATATTTTGATCCCGACAGCGTTGCCGAGCGCTTGGAAAATCCGCGCAAAACAACTTTCTTGGCATTTTCGGGCTCTGTGAAGTCGAGCAGTTTGGGAGGTCCTTTACGTGTGACGAGATACCTTCATATTACACGTACAACAAGCAAGAGGGTGTACTTAACAGACGCGATGTCGACAAGGAGGTGGAAGGTTTTCCGGGAAGTTTCAAGGACACCGCATTTTGTAGAGTTTGTTCACACACGAATAATGGCGAATGCTATTTTCTGCGGTTGTTAGTTTACACGGTCTGAGGCCCAACGTCTTTCGCCTTTTCTGAGAACATTTGATGGCGTGGAGTATCCCATTTACCGCACAGCCTGCGTAGAACGTCACTTTCTCGACGGTGACCAAAACTGGGATGACACCCTCGCGGAGGCGAGCGTCAGTGACAGTCCCAGCCGCATGCATCATCTGATTGACGTCATCTTGGTGTTTTGTAGTCGCGGACCCGGTAGCTTTGTAGGCGTGGTACTGGAGACGAAGTCGAAGTAACTGATGAACGCGAGCTGAACACCTGTCTCAGTTCACTTCAAGACGTGGTCATTTCTATCGGTGGCAATTCACTGCTCGATTATGAGTTACCAGCTTCCCAATCATCACCGCATCAAAACCGTGGAAATTGGGAGTATAACGCTGAGACAATTTACGATCCGGGTGAAATGACCACCATACGATATTCAACACATCATAAATATGTATTTTTACCCTATTCTGTATTCCTTATTTTCATCTGCTTCAGTCACAACTTACGACTTAATGCATCATAATCACCATAAAGTAATTTATTCAAAGTAGGCTGAATCGGCACTTTTTGAAGGTCAACTTTACAAAAGACAGTCTCCCTCCGTTAGTGCACTTTCTGCAGATATGAAATATAAAGAAGAAACTGGTAAATGAACGTTATTTTGAAAGGTATAATCGTAGGTATTTATTTAATAATTTTTTGCTGTATAGCGTTCACGTAGACGACGTCGCGGGCAGCAGCTAGTATTTAATAAGATTCAAAACTAACACCCATATTCTAAGACGTTTCCTCGAAACTTCCTCAACTCCACTCAACCTTACTCGAGGAAATCGGTATTCATAGTTGCCAAAAAGAACTGTCACTGAGCTTCACTCGAAATTTTTCCTCACTCGAGGTGAGGAAGCAACTGTCAAGCTCAAGGTACATCTCGATCTACCTTGAGGAAATTTCGAGGAAGAAATACACCATTTGCTTGCTCCCACGTTTGTAAACAGTGTCTTACGATTTATTACTTTTCCATCAAAAAGTGTTTGCAATGGATTTCCAAGAGTTTATTGATAATCTTTTTGATAATCCTTATAATTATCCAGAACGGCGTTATTTAAGAGATGCGGAAAACCCCATGGAACATTATGACAATGTTGAATTCCAAAGACGCTATCGTTTTAGGAAGGATACCGTATTGAATATGTTGATGCCGCTTATATATTTAATATAAGTACTACGCGCAGTAACAGAGGATTACCTATTCCGCCTTTGATACATTATTAACTAAAATAAAACAGTAGTTTTAATATTGTTAACCCTATTTTATAACTGCTACTTTCATTCAGGTCTTCCATGTAAACCACCCTAACATTCTTATTTTCTTCCAGCCCACAATATTGACACCATTATTCCATAATTTATCATATACTTCTGAATGTTCTCAATTTCAGTGTTTATGTAGAACATAATCACTTTGCTATAATGCATCAGTGTAACCAGATATCACTTCATAAAAAGCCAGATCAGCTTTTGTTGTATACATCCTATTAGGCATACAATGCCCCCATATTAGCATTGTTATTATTATGCATACCTTAAAAGTACCTATAGTAAATTATGCATCATTAGACATCATAAGTCCCATGACTCAAAAATCAGGATAAAATGTATGACAATCAATAGGGATTCAATTGATACACAGTAACAAATTATTTGTAAAATTATTTATTTTGATTTTGTCTTAAAATCTCTTCTGCAGTTTGTCGCTCTATTATCGCCTTTTTATAAATTTCTTCAGCTGCTTTTATCAGCCAATGTTTCTCCTGTATAACTAACTGGTGAACTTCTTCCGCCCGCTCTTGTATTCGTAAGTAATTGTTCTTCCTTAACTGAAATTCTTCCCTAATGACCCTGGTTCTTATATTTTTAGTGCCTCCACCTAAACAAAGTTAAAAATAAACATTTTAATCTTATACTTATACACAATATTACACTATTACATCATGTACTTAAACAATTTAAATTTGTTAGAATACAAGATAGGTATTTTATATATTTGAATAGAATTGCTGGTAAACCACTCACAAACTACATATTTTTATTGTATTCTATTTTGACTGACTTAAATACCTGGCCTCCCAAAAACCCTGCCCGGTCCTTCATAGTCAGAAACTGCATTTGACTTAGAGCATAGTACAGTTATTAGTTGAATAGTTCATAATACTTACTTGGTGTCTGTTGTCCACTTGCACTGTAGTCAGTGTGCCGTGATGCAGATCTCCGAAACTGTTCTGTAAAAAAAAGAATAGTATAGAACATTATCATTGCAGCCCATAGTTATGTTCCACTGCTGGGCCCACTATATAGAAGGTAATTTGGCTTAGAAATCTTATAATACTTCAGGTTTTACTTCTTTTATAGTCAGTTACCTAATGATGCTATTACTTCTTTAGTTGAGTTTTACCACACCCACAGTTCGGAAAGGGGAAAGGGATGACACAATGTTTTCCATCATCACATGTTTATAGGGTTATAAGTAAATTTAATAGAAGAACAAATTACCTCTTTCAATGTCTGGCTCAGTTTCTACCACAGTGTATGTCTGTGACAGTTGACCAGATTCATTTTCAACTGTCTGGGATGAGGGAGGATTGCTTTGAACTAATATTTCTGAAAAAAAAATGAAAAATGAGATAAGTACATATAATAGTTGTTTACATTGAGTATAAATGTAATACATATTATACTTAAAGACAAATCTTAAGAAAATTACCTTGATCAGTATCTGTTGTAGCCGGTGTAGGTGATATGTTATCATTATCAAAAACATATCTCAGCTCAACATCTGTCTGCTCTGTCAGAGCCTCATCAATCAGCATAATATGATCATATCTTGAAGTCCCTGGCTGAGGATGGAAAGGCCCTCCACCTGTCTTCATGCGCTCTCGTTTATCTTGAGCTAATAGAGCTTTTTTGCGTGTGTTTAAATTATCCCAACACTTCTATAATTGTGCTTCAGTTCTCTAAAATTTTAAAATATATATTAGTGATACTTCTCTATTATTTCTATCTAAAATACTACAATTTGCTACAATTAACAAATGTGCTATAAAGTATTTGCTATGAAGATATCTACAAAAAAGAATACCACGCTCTATTAAACATGTAAGATATTAATATCTTATATAGTTTATTGAACGTGGTATTTATAATAAAATGTGACCAGCTAACGTCAAAAGACAGGCAAATTAGCCGGTTGCAGTATGAATAACATATATAGTTATTTACCTTGTTATTGGTTTCTATTGAATTGTACTCTTCCACCAAACGGGCCTAAGCAGCTTTTTTTATAGCGGGGCATTGAATTATTACCTACAGAAAGTCAGTATTCAAACAACGCGAGCTCAGACGCTAAGCCGAAAATTCGTATTCGCTATGTGTGCGGCACTGTGCTGTGTTGACTTGCTGCATCACGCACACAGACGCCATTATAGAGTTGCCAGTAACAACGTCTTTCCCCTAAAAATAGGGTAAATTCATAATTTTTGCATGAATATAAGTACTTAATTGTATACTATAAATTCTAAAGTCACACTGTTTTACGTTTTTACGACTGACTAACGATGGCTAAATCAATCTTGACGAAACTTACTCAAACGTGAGCACTAACAAGTGCCGAGTGATTTCCTAGTTAAATGCTCTTTATAGTACATAAAAAAGTATTTATGTATATTTGTGAAAAAAATCAACAGCGAGTACTATGTGTTAATTTTAATTTTTAAACTTGTCGCCTTTTTTGGTCGCTATGGTGACCAAAAAAGACGACAAGTTTAAAAATTATAATATAATTCGGTCAGTAAATTCATTCGTTCAACAACGAAGTTAATCTGTGGTTACGCGTACCTACATTACAAGACAATACTAGACTTTAGATACAAGCTTTTCAATACAAAAACGGAAAAATCGAGTGCTTTGAGACGATGTCGTCTTAGTCGAGCTCGGCTAGAGCTTGACGTGACAAATTATTCGTAACCGATTGGTATGTACCAGCCAGCGGTGTTTGAAAGGTTAAGTTTATATATGTAACTACTTAATTCCTTTTTTTCTATTATTACTGTCAATAGAATACATTTTGGTAAGGAATGTGTAAATTAAACTGGGACAATTTCACACCCAACTGGCAACACTCCGCTCGTACTTATTATGATTCACTGTATTTGTATTGTTAGACAATCTACGTAATAATATTTATGCCTGATCGGTGGAATGATACTCCAGCAACCTTATAATCTTTTTCTGAAGCAAACACTGTACAATATGTCATAATTTCGATTATTTTGCGGGAGATGCTTACGCTACCGTGCGCCTCGGACCACAGATAACGCGGCCGCCGATTGGGTCAGATTCTGACCCAAATGAACGGCGCGTATTACGTGCGCGTACTTGGTTTCTGTAGGTAATAATTCAATGTAGCGGGGTTACCGGCAGCTAATGTCGACGTTGAATTTAACTTATATTTTACAATTAATTCCTGAAGACACAACTTTTCTGTCTCACTAAATACTTGTCTAGAAGACATATTTAATTAAATATTATTTCAAACGCTAAGATATAAAAATAATAAACAAACGATACGAATTGACACAAGCGCAACCTTGAGCGTAGACGTGACACGTGACAGGGACGCGCTACAGATTACTCAAAAAATCGAACAGTTTGTTGACTTTCGAATGAACTAAAGAATGAACATAGATAAAATATTCAAAGAGCTTGCTCCAGTCTTTGGTATAATGACGTATTTGATGACGTAATACCTCAACTCTCTCTCGACTCGACCTTACTCAAGGGATCTCGAGATTTCCTCAAGTCAAAACCAAATTATAACTAAGAATACAAATTTAGAGGATTCCTTGAGGACAACCTCAAGGTATCCTTGGCTGAGTGTGAGTCGAGGAACTTTTGAGGAAACGTCTTAGAATATGGGTGTAAGGGTGGTATAAAAACTTAAAACTAGCAGCTGCGTTTAGGTAGCAAATAAATTATACAAGTCAATTGAAATAATAGCCGAGGAGCTATAAATAATGACTTGGCGACTAATAATGTTAGTAGGTAGGTTATGTTAGGTTTTCTTGTGACCCTGTACCCAAAAAAGGAGCCCTGCGAAGCAGGGCTCCGTCAACTTAGCTTAAAAGACTGAAGCGTCTTATTTACTTATACGAAACACTTCATTTAAGACAAAATCATTTGGCAAATATTGAAATTTGTATTATTTATGAATGTCCATTTTCTATTTTTTATTCATCATCAAGTTTCCGCTTAGATACTAATTCAGTTCCCAAAAAAAAAATGCTGCTAGTTTAAATTAAAACGAAGCTTATAACTGACATTTAATATGCTAACTTTTACTTTTTACGATACTCCTTATTAGCTTTCAACCCATTATATATGGTACCCGCTCTAATTATTTTTGAAACTTGTATTCGCTTTACTTAGTCGCCGCATTAAATACATTCCTTAAAGAATGCTTTCTCTTCTCACCGGCACTTTCTTTACTATCACATGAAGGTGTCAATTCATTAGAGCTTCTATCCAGACGTTTGTTTTGAGTATGTGGTGCCGTTGTCAGCTGATTATCGTATGCGTGTGAAATAACTAAGATGCGCTGAACTGAGAAGTTATAAATTTCCATTAACATTATATAAAATTCACGATGAATTTCCTTACAACTATTATACATGGGAAAGTTTGTAAGAATGGATGTATGGATGATCTGTACTCTTCTACGCAAAAACTATTGAACTAATTCTAATGAAACTAGGCAGTCATTATAATTATATGTAGATGATGATAGAATCAGGCGTTATTTGGCTGAACTGTATTGTATATGAAAGGAAGGAAAGAGAAACCCTCGAATTGACCAACTATTGCAAAAGGTTGACAATACCTTACTCCTCTGATGAAAAGAGATAAGGGATAAATACTGATTCCTGCAAAAATGGATTTCACAAAAATCAAGTTTTTCATGGAACCCATTTTGCGCCGACTATGCTTCGACACGTTTTGCCTCGACACGAGGCATCCTCAGGACCGACTGGCAATGACTGAGCTCAGTTGTTGCCAATCGTTCGGTAACTATATAGCTCATCATCCTCCTAGCGTTATCCCAATTCCAACCTGAGGCCCGCTTACTACTCTAACCGCGGATTTGGCTGCATATTAGCTTTTCCACAGAGCGAATGCCTGTCTGACCTCCGTATCAGTTCTCGGGATAGCGATATTCCATGGTTTAGACTAGTGTCAGTTTATTTAGAGGTACTGACGCCCTATAAATACTGTTAAAGATCTTCATGACAACCGGGACCGAAGACTTTTTTTTTTTTAATAGGCGGAAAAACGAGCAGACCGATCGCCTGATGGAAAGCAATTACCATCGCCCATGGACACAAGCAACACCACAGGAGTCAAAAGTGCGTTGCCGCCCGTTTGGGTTGGGGTTGGGAAAAGGGATAGGATATGGATTGGGATGAGAAAGAAGGAATAGGGGATAGGGCCTCCGGCACTCTCACTCACCGAACGAAACGCAACAGTTTAGTTTAGGTACTTTTACTTTACGTCGATTTTCTGTGTGAGGGTAGTACTTCCCCCGTCGAGCCGGCCCATTCATGCTGAAATCAGCAAGGCTCTACTACCATGAGAACGTGCTCTCCGAGGCACGAGGCAAGCGATAATTAACATTTCAATACGCACCCGAAAAGTCAGTGGTGCGCGCCGTGGATTCGACCCCGATACCTTCTACATGGCAGTCTGTTGGTATCTCCACTAGGCTATCGCTGCTTGTATAGCTCATACACCAGAATAGCACATGGGCTACGTTTTGTTTTGATGGCCGACATCGACGCGGGTGCATTCGTCGGCAGACACTATAGCATGTTAAAATATAAAATAAAATACGTCTTTATTGCTGTTAAATTTAACTTAATTAACAAAGCGTTTCTTAAAATATAATTATAGAGGCTTACCTCTTATAAGCAAAATATAACTTAATCTTAAACTTATGCTCGGCATTCGGCTAATCTTCCCTCTTCTCCTCTACAGCTTGTCTTTCGACAAAGGCCTCCTCTAAGGATTTCCACTTAATTCTGTCCTTTGCTGTACGTAACCATTCTGGTCTAGCCACTTGCTTCGAATCGTCTTCCCATCGCTTTGGCTGTCTTTCTCTACTTCTTTTGCTCTCTCTTGGGTATTATTCCGTTATTATTCTGGTCCATTTATCTTTCTTACATACATAGACTCTCGCCTGTTTCCCCGAAGGGGTAGGCAGAGGCATATTAAACGCCCACTTTTCGCCAGTGCTTTGATCCCACGTAATAGGTGGCGAGCCTATTGCCGCTTATCGGGATATTTTGTTTGCCAGAGCCTCGTCCGTTGGCATCGGCAGGTGCACCACTTGCAGGTGAGGTTGGCTTGGGACCCTAAGTTTTTGGTGGGAACCCTATGCACCCTTGCAATCTTTCTTGAAGAAAGATATAGCATGTTATCCAACAGCAAATATTGATTGGTCACGGCACTTTTGATTCGGCAAGAGTCCGCAGTTTACGCTTTACACAACTATTGGCCATTTTATGATTATAGTTGCATTGTTAGCAATCAATAATGGTGCTTGTTTGGTAAAGTCACTGTTTCATAAGATCTGTTGCCAGATAATAAATATCGCGAATTGCGATGTTTGTTTGTGCAATTAAGTATTTAATCCAGTCATCCAATAAAATTCACTTATAGGTACTTCATTTATGTATTGTTTTTGACCTCATAATGGTGAGTCAGACAAATATTTGAAGATTAATAACACTACCCTAATAGGCCCTAATCTAAGTTTTTAAAAGAACTAGACATATGGCAGCTTATACAGCCAAGTTCTTAGTAAAAGGAGCTGGCGACTATGCAATATCTCTTCTATCTCTGGATACTAGAATAATTCACTTACAACGATGAACTAACCTAAAGTACGATAGTACCTCCACGTAGGCATACATGTTCACATGTAAGTACAGTGTAGGTACCTAATCGTCATGTAGGCAGTGTCACTGTCATCGTGACCCTTCATGGCTTCTGCTACACTTTAGACATAAACGCGTGCAAGCGTTCTTGCTTTATATTATTAAGTAGGTATAAATAAAATTTATAAAACACTTACGAATATATTAGGGTAAAGGCAGGGCAAGGTAGCCTATTGGAGATACCAACAGACTTCTATGCTAATAATCTCGAGTTCAAACCCACGGTATACGTATTACTTATCGTATTTGTATTTTTTTACTTCACTATCGCTAATCTGTGTAGGAAAACTTTGTGAGGAAAGCTTTGTTCTGAGAGTTTTCCATGATGTTCTCGAAAGCCGAGTGAAGTCTGCCAGCCCGCAATTGGTTAGCTTGGGGGATATAGCCCCACCATTCTCATTAAAAGAAGAGGCCTGTACCGAGTTATTGGACAGATTATAAACTGGACAGATGATGATGATGCACCATTTTAATAAACTGCTAAACCAATGTTCTATAGTATCAATGGAAAACCAGTCCATAATTACCAAATAAATATCGTTTAATCCTTCATCGTTATTAGTACTGTTATAGCTGCGATTCGAGTGCCAAATACGAACGGTCTACCTTGACATCATGCTCTGCTTAGCGAATTAACTAGTCCCTTTCCAAGGTGATATTATCTGCTAGTAGTGCTAGTAAAGGCCTCTGATTACGTGTTCAAGTCACGGTCTTGCCCTTATTATTTGCAAAGTATTGAGTTTTTTATCAAGATTTCTTTGTAACGAACTAAAATAAACAAACTATATTACAATTTCCAGACAGGACAAATTGTATATTTACTGACAAAATTACTAGTGAATATTATAATTTCTATTCCATAATGATTTGCGTGGTTATTATGTAGTCATGCTATCAATATGCAAACTTGCAGCCGGTCATCTATCCCAAACTAGGCATTACTTGTATGACCTACTATTATACGCACCACTGACTACTGGCAGTTAATTACGTATTAAATTGTTAATTATCGCTTGCTAAACGGTGAACGAAAACATCGTGAGGAAATTGTACATCAGAGAGTTCTCCATAATGTTCTCGGAAGACATGTGAAGGACTGCATGTAGGAATATAAGGTTACCCTTCCCATAGTGAGAAAAGGCTTGTCCAGCAGTGGGACAGTTTATAAAAAAGGATAAAGATGAGTAGGTAAACCTAAGAGTAGAGAGCATTTCGTTCTTTAAAATTTTCGTTTACTACTTGATGGTCAACCGGTATATGTAAACACTAGAGAATGCTCGCGGCTACGCCCGCACAATTTTGTTATTTAGCCGTTTTGCCCGATCCCGTGGGAATTTCGCGAAACCCCTTCTTAGTGCACCCCTACGGTCCCCAAGGAACATATATGCCAAATTTCAGCTTCCTGCGCTCAATGGTTTTGGCCGTAGCATGTCTGTCAGTCAGTCAGTAACGCAAGGATTTTATATATACAGATGAAACTTCTCGCTTTTCGTACACTGTCAGCTAGTAAAATCTTTATTATATAAGTAATAATATAAAGCTGAAAAAGCAGCGATAGCCGAGTGGCAAGATCGACAGACTGCTACGCAGAGGGTCTCGGTTTCGAATCCCCGCACGGCGCGCACCAATGACTTTTCGAAGTTATGTCCAACGCTGCGGAGCGTGCTCGCCTGCTGGCTGTGGGAGAATGGGAATCGGGCCTCTGGCTTCAGGCACTGCCATCGTCCAATATAGGTACCATGTTGGACGATACGACCTTCCGCTTCGCTACTTGCCTCCGTTTAGGTGCGTCATGTGTCTCTCCGCATCTTTGTCACTGTGGAGAGGTCACCATGGCCTGTCATGCAGCAGGAGCGCGGGTCGTATTTCTCGACACGCCAACCTCAATGACATACTGCGCCGTGCTCTTGCCACCGCTGGCGTTCCAGCCCAACTTGAACCTCAAGGCTTGGCACGCGACGATGGCAAAAGACCAAACGGGATGTCGTTACTGCCGTGGAAGCTGGGTAGGCCTTTGGTATGGGGCGCAACATGTGTCGATACCCTTGCGCCATCTCATCTTCCCAGCACAGCAGGTTGTGCGGGCGCTGCTGCTGCTACAGCGGAGACACTCAAACGGCGCAAATATGTAAATCTAATAGGAGATTATGTATTTGAGCCGTTTGGGGTCGAAACATTGGGGCCATGGGGTCCAAGTGCGCAATCACTTTTTAGAGATCTCGCAAAGAGACTTATAGACGCCTCGCGTGACCAGAGGGCTGGCACGTATTTGGCTCAAAAAATAAGTATAGCCATCCAACGAGGCAATGCTGCCAGTCTTCTGGGCACGCTTCCAATTGACTGCGATGCGGATGAGTTTCATGACGCCTTCTAAATTTTTATTTTTATTTTTTTGAATTTTCCCTTGTATATATTAATTCGTTTTTTTTATTATTTTAAGACTTAATTTAATTATATTGTTAATCATTTAAATAAATACCATAAAAGTGTGCGTATTAAATTGTTAATTATCGCTTGCTAAACGGTGAAAAAACATCGTGTGGAAACCTGCATGTCTGAGAAGAGTTCTCCATAATGTTCTCGAAGGACATGTGAAGTCTGCCAACCCGCACTTCGCCAGCGTGGTGGACTATGGCCTTACCCTTCTCATAGTGAGAAGAGACCCGTGTCCGGCAGTGGGACAGTTTATATCCAGGGCAAAAAAATAGAAATTCTTCATCATCATCATCGGATGATGATGAAGAATTTATTTGTATGTTTGTTTGTTTAGATGAACGTGATAGATTATTAGAAATATTTTGGAAATTAATCAACAAAAATATCAAAAGAAGTACATTTAAAATATGTGTGTATCATTTGTAAGTACCTATTTATAATCCAAGCAAAAGCACGGATATCAAACTGTTATAAATCTGGCTAGAAATTACATCATTGTTGCTTTTAGGTTAGGTTTTAGGTTAAGTTACTAGAAGATAGATTTTAGGGTTATTTATATATGTATCAAATAATATATAACTAAATATATTGTATCATTAATTATGAATAGCATAAACCTATCGTATATGGTTATATCGTATTGATGGTTGGTAAGTATGTTTTAAATTTACAATGATGCCAATAATAAATACACAATTTGATCTGACGTTTGACAGTTGACACTGTCAAACGTGTAAATAGGATATGGATATAAAAGGAGAACAGACTCTGTTCAGGTTCAGTTCCGCCCCGGCAACGGCTAACTAAGGTACGATATAATTCTGACTTTTATATTATTGTGTTTTTATATTGTGTTTTTACTAATAATGTGTTTCACAATTCTTTATTGCTATTGTGGTGTTATCTAGAGTATTGTCAATATAGACAGCGTTTAGTAAATGTAATAATATAGCTAAGCAATTGTATAATTGATATTGTGGGTGGATCCGTCAGTTGTGAGATGTTAAAGTTCAGAACTTGGGGTATCATATAGTATCGAATCGAATTTATGCTGAGAAACAAGCCGTGTCTATTATATACATCATGTAGTGAATATTTCAGTGGTAAATATTGAATACACATATAGTAAATATATTTGTGGTGAATTTTACTAAATCAATTATGCTAATCTATTGTATTAAGGTAATAGCACAGATTACTAAATAGTTACTTGTAATCGTTACTTTTGAAATATTGAACTACCCACAACCTTGCTATCCGATATGTCTTGAATGTACCGCTTTTATAAACGATAACTATAGCTATTAAAAGAATGACCAAAAGTTTTCTTGCCACGTTCTTTCTCTTGGTTCTATGCCCTTGCTTTGCGAACGTGGCACTAAATGTAAATGTAGAATCATAACTTTAGACTTTCAAATATACTCTTGTGACAAGCTGAATAAATGAAAGTTAGAACTGATAGTTGTATCTTTTATTTTCTAAACACCTGACAAATAGAACTATAATATTACATATTGGCCGCATACCTTGTATCTATACATAAATATATTATACCCACGCTATTACAGGCTTCTAGGGATCTATCTAGGGGGCCAAATTTATGATTGTGATGGAAAACTTTACGTGTCTGCCGATACTACTGTGTATACAATTCTCAGACATGCAGACTTCTAGGCTATCACTGATTTCGAAAACAACTAATAAGTACACCGGACAAAAATTCTAGTATAAACCAATCAGTCAACACAGCGCTAAAATCTTTCTTATACCAATTAGTATTTAGAGAACCATGAAGTTGTCGGAAACAGTGAAGGTGTCAAAAGTGAAGGTGAATAAAGAAATACGCAGCGCGCAAACGTAGTATAAACTAAAGTTCACTTATCTGTTGAGAAGCATCACCAAGTACCTACCTGATGTGTACGATAACTGGGTCAAAAGTTTCATAGTTAATAATAAATATAACGTGTAATTTTATCATGTAGGTCATATTTACAATCACTTCTATATCGTTCTTTTATAAAATCACTGCACTTTCCCCGCGACTTCACCTGCGTGAGAATCGATTAACGTGTTAAAAAGTGGCTATGTGTCTCACCAGTCTATTCACTATCTCCGCACACAAAACCAAACAAACTAACACATTTTCGTATTTATTTTGTAAGGGTTTAGTATTGTCTGCGATTCGATTATTTATCATTTATTCGTCGCGAACAATATTTCCAAGGTTCCTTACAAGGTACTTTTCATGTCACTTTAAATATTTTTTTATTGACTCACGCCTGTATCCCCGAAGGGGTTGGCAGAGGTGTAATATTACACCCACATTTCGCCATCAATTTTTAGGTCCTACGTGATAGGGGGCGAGTCTATTGCCGTACTGGGCACATTACCAGACTCCGTGCTGCTACTGAGAATTTCCTAACGGAAAAACCCAATAACACTTTGACCGGCCCGGGAATCGAACCCGAGACCTCCCAATCCTCCCAATCCCACGCGCACATTTACGCCGCGAGACCAACGAGGCAGTTAAAAATATGCTGTACAATATAATTTTGAATCTATATGTTTTTACTTACCTTTGGGCAACGACAACCCAGCCCTTTGGGACACTCAGATCTGGAATGTAATTCGTAAAATCCAACCCTCCTCTAACATTTTATGGATACAGCTTCAATGTGATGTTAACCTATTGTTACTGGTAGATTTTCTAACTCAATTCTACACCTGGCTCTTAAATGAAACATCGCACCCAAAAGCTTTAAGAAGGAAAAGGGACTATGTGGAGCAGTCAAAACACGAAAAGTTAAAACAATGATATTTCTTATACCCTAGTTAACTAGACAACAATAGAATGATATAGGAACTTAAATATTGGTTTCTCCAACCAAACGTGGTATTATATATCCCGAATCCCGAAAGACAATTTAAAATAAACAATAGAATCCATTCCAGCTTCCCAGACTTCCTTAGAAACGAGCGCGAACGACCTGTTGACTATGAAATCTACACACCATTAGGTAGACATTGTAGAAAATATTCGCAAAGCTTGAATTCTCACAATGTGCATAACTTTCCCTCCATTTAACCGGAACAAAAACAAAAGGTCAGAAAATTGTGCGAAAGACTAAAAAAATATTCTCAATACGTGCTTAGAAATACGATAATGTTTACTGTATGCATATTCTGAAACTGAAGAACCGATGTAGTTTGAATGCACATAAGAACATAATCATTGATTGTTGCTTTGAACCCGTTCTTTATGATTGTGAAATACATAATATAATATGTTCATTTTCAGACACTGTAGGTACTCGTAAACCATAGATTTAATAGATTAAAATTCTTGAGTTGTTAGCTTTAGGTACAACTTCTGGAAAAAAAACTCAGAAGTCTTCGATAACTTTACACACAGGAATATAAATAAAAAGAAATCAAAAATGTTTAATGGTCGTAAAATCATAGACTATAAGTCTAGTCTATCATCGGTTATACCCAAATCCTCTTCGGCCTTTCACATTCTACTGCAGGACTTAATCTGGTAATTTACTTCCAGTAGCACTGTTAGTCAATAAGATTTCGCCTACTATACCACGCTGGCCAAACGGGCTGGTACAGGGCTCGATGTCAAGTTACAATTAAGAATGAAAATAATTAAAAACATTAACTAGAGTGGAGACCGCGCCTTGGCAAACGTAGTGTAGGACGCCCTCCGGCTAGGTGGAGTGACGATATACGCAAAGTGGCTGGCAGCGGCTGGACACGAAGAGCCGAAAATCGGGCTCAGTGGGGTGCCATTGGAGAGGCATATATCCAGCAGTGGACTACAGCAGACTGATGATGATTTATTAACTAAAATAATTCAAACAGGTAATATCCGTGGATCCCAAACTAGGCAAACCTGTCCTGTGGGTGTGAGTTAATATCCTGCGACAAAAAATATCTTCGTGTATTTCCGTAACCACGTCAAAAAGCCTGCAATAAAATAGGGTAATAACACTTTATATTCTCAATCCGTCACCGGACGAAACCCAAACCAAATGCCGCCGATCTCGGTGTAAAATCTCCGTTCAGTGGCCACCCGCAGTAATCGCTCGCGCATTCAACACAACAAACCTTTCGTATCCACTCGACAGACGCGTGCGCACTCGCCATACCGATCTATTGTTCATACTCTTGTTATACCGATGAACAATTTTGTTCAATACCCTTGTTATAACGTTCCGATAAACAATTTTGGATTTTGTATTGTTGTGTGTGCTTGAAGTGTTTGTGAGTGTTTATGTGATTCTGTGATATTGGATTTTAAAATGGTGAGTAGATTGATTGAATCGATATTTATTAATTTATAGTTTATTTAATTAATTGCATAATAGTTTATATACAAAGGAGCCTTCATGCTTTAAGCATTTACTGTCTTATGACAAGTCTATCTTAAAGTTATAAATCTAAAAGATGATAATAATATAAACGCAGACATGCGATAATGTGAATATGCACGTGAATATTTATTAATAGGTATCAGTTAAAACAGAGGAACCATTTTTGTATAGTTTGTTATTAAATGTTATGTTACGTTGTGAATAAACAAAAGTTATTAATGCGAGCATCAATTTGTTGATCATTTCCATTATTAATCGATCATTGTCAGTTAATTACAATGTATATGTATGACATTAATTATGAATCACAATAACGCGAGGCATACAGAAGGTCATTCATAATTTAATAAGTTATACATAAAGCTTAATCACAAATGCAATGTAAGTTTGTGACATTAGTGTATGACAGAATAATTTAGTTAGACATTTAATCCGTTCCGAGTTTACCGTTGCTAGAATTTTTTTTATTTTTTTTTTGAGGGAATATAACAGTTACACATTACAGTATGGTAAATAAATATGTAACAATAGATGGTTATACAAATGTGATTTTCCGCAGATGATTTTGAGACATAATGGTACAAACGGTATTTTAAGTGAATCAAAAAGCAATATGAATTCCATACATGCAAATTTGACACTAATTTTGATGTACAATATGATGCTAAAACTAAATACATAACAGAATTTATAGTAATGTGTAATTAGTAAGTACGCACTGGTCGTTAATTGTGTTAATATTTTTTTTCCTCAATTTATAAGCAGATGTAGCAAAAATATCTATATCAGTGAAATACTTATTGTAGTTACTTGTCAGGCGACGTATAGGTGCCCGCAGGCCAGCGTTAGTACGACTGGTTGTGACTGCGAACACAGGGCGTGCGCGCACCTCCCGTGCCTGTATAGTTCGGGGAACTATGAAACACAATTTATTGCTGATATCCACACAAACATATGAATGTTGACACAAATCATACAAAAATATGGTCTCCAGAAAGATACTCTAGTTGTGATCTTATTATTGAACGATACAAATGCAAGTACGTACTAGTGTGTACAAATTCAGCGGTAGACCTCGTTACAAATCCATACATACGTAGAGCATTGTTAACAATTTCGTTAATATGTGAATCCAAGTGAAGTTTTTCATCTAACGGTCACGAATCAGAGCAATTCGGGCCAGGGCTTAATGATTTAGGGTTTTTTAAATTCAGTTTAAATCTACATAGATTTAAACCGAATTTTATTTTTAGTAAAATGACGAGGTTAATGAATGTCGAAGAAGCGAAAGAGGTATGTTTGAACCGGAGCATTTGGCGTTCCATAGTCTCTGCCTACCCCAATGGGAGACAGGCGTGACATTTATATAGATAGATTAGATAGTTAAAAATTATGTAACAACATATAGGAATGCTAACTTGAAGTTTATTTTTAATGCAATATTCTGTGAGATGGTCAAGATCCTCCTGAAGCATGTGACAATCTTGTTCGCTTCTAATACATCTATATATTTTAAGATCGTCTGCATATAGCAAAAAATTGGAATTTTGGAAACATTTATCTATGTCAATAATAAATAGAATAAACAATAGCGGACCAAGAATAGAGCCCTGGGGCACACAAGATGTAACCGTAATAGCAGTAGATTGAAAACCGTTAATTACCACTTTTTGTGATCTGTTGGACACATATGAAGTAAACCATCTCAGCAGGTCGCCGCGTATAACATTGAACGCAATTTTACTAAGAAGTAGTCTGTGGTCTACCTTTTTTACAATAATTACAATATCTCAGTACATAAAATTTATTAAAAAGACTATGGAAAGAAAGGAATATACGTATATTGTACGTACATACCCAAATCTAAACAATCATTGCTGAAAACAAGCCTCTTATCATTATGAGAAGAGTTAGGCTATATTTCACCACTCTGGCCAAGTGTGTGGTGGCAGGCTCCACATATCTTTCAGGATTATTATGGCCACCTCTTAGACAAGCAGGTTTCCTCACGATGTATTCCTTCACGGTGTAGCAAGCGATGATTAACAATTTAATTCGCACTTAACGTCTAAAAGTCAGTGGTGCGCGTCTTGAGTCATTTTGAACACGAGACCAGTGGCGTACAGTCTTTTAATGTGTTCAGTGGGCTACAGGCAGCGATAGCCTAGTGAAGATACCAACAGACTGCCAAGCAGAGGGTATCGGGTTCGAATCCGCGGCGTGCACCAATGACTTTTCGGAGTTATGTGCGTATTGAATTGTTAATTATCGCTTGTCCCGTGCCTCGGAGAGCACGTTAAGCCGTCGGTCCCGGTTGTCATGAAGATCTTTGACAGTCTTTACAGGGCGTCAGTACCTTCTAAATAAACTGACACTAGTCTAAACCATGGAATATCGCTATCCATTGGGGTTGCAGAGGTCAGGCAAGCAGTCGCTCTGTGGAAAAGCTAATATTCAGCCAAATCCGGTTTGACAAAGAAGCGGACCCCAGATTGAAAAAAAACTGGGATAGCGCTAAGAGGATGATGAGTGGGCTACCGTTGTCTATGATATCTTCTGTATAAGCACTCTTCTCTTCGTCACTAAATATTGTTGTGAATTCACATCGGCCTAGTTACGTCCACTGCTGGACATAAACTTCCCCGAAGGTTCTACACGCAGACCGATCTCGGGGCACCCGCATCCAACCGCTTCCAGCGAGCTTTACCAGACCGTCAGTCCACCTTGAATACAATGATTTATCAGGTAAAACTATTACAATTGTGTTTAAATGTGTGCGAATACATGCATCGATTTATTATTCACAGCATTGAGATTCAAAAAAGTTATTTTTCATCAAACCTTTTATTACGTAATTAACTATAAAATCATCTTGTCAATTGATTACTCATTAATACGCAGTTCTTAGGTATTTTTTCTTCCCCCCCGTGGGATCTCCACCTTGTCGTGGTGGGGGACTTAGTAACCGTGGATTTGATTTTCTCCCACGGTGAAGCCAAGCAGGATCCCGGGAGGGGACGCTCCACGTGGGCTTGCGTGAGGCCTGCGTAGGATGCGTCCATAGGTGCGGGTGCGGGGGACAGTTCCGTCTGTCCCTCGCAGTCGGGTGCGGTCGCGGGAGGAGAGGCGTGTCGGCGTTGCGTTGCCGCGCGCCCTGTCTCCCGCGACCAAGTGGGGGCGCACCATCGATCGTTGCGTCGCGGTGGGGCCGCAGAGGAAGAGGAGATGCGGTGTTGCGTTGCCGTCCTCCCTATCCTCTGCGGCCGCTGGGTGTTTTGGCGGCGGAGCCCAACACCTTCATCCGCCGCCAAGGGGGTTTCGTTCGGGGCCCGCCTGACCATTTGGCGGGAAAATACCCGTCGGGGGGTAGCGAGGAATGCTTCGGTGAAACCCTACAGCTTCGCTCGCTTGGGGGTGGATTATCAGGACAAAGTCGACCCATGTGATATTCTGATGGAAAAATCTAATCTAAATAATCCGTTAAGCAGTTTTTGTGTGAAAGAGTTACAGAAATCTGTCTTTACAAACCTTCAAATGTATAATAGTAGTAAGATTAGTTATCTGATTAACCCACGACCTCGAGTTTAGAAAACAGTCACCAACTATTAGAGTAAGAGCCAAATGTACCATTGCACAGTCATGAAAACGGAAGCAGAATTAATGTTATGGGCCTTAGTTACCTACAATAACATTCACTTTTAATTTTGTTATGTAAACTAATATAACTAAAAACAACATATTGTACGTCGTTAACTCGAGTATCAATAAATGTATACATTTATTGATACTCGATAGCCACACTATAGTGTGGCTTTATGGGTCGTTTGCGTCATTAACGCGAATGTGATAGTTTTGCATACGGGAGAAATCTCTGATCGTTTGTACAGCTAATGTGTATGAAGATATTAGTAAACCTATCATGTAGCAAGGCTTATTTAATGGATGTTGTGTCAGCAAGATGCAATTACAGTACCAGGCTTAGGAGGTTGGTACATTAAAGAATGTACAGAATTCGTATTTGCACGTATGAAAAGAGTAATGAATGTAGAGGAAGCGCGTGAGGTTTGCAAGGATAGAAGCAAGTGGCGTTCTGTTGTCTCTGCCTACCCCGACGGGAAAAGGGTGTGAGCATATGTATGAATGTCCAGAATTCGGAAATATGGTTGGCAATGACACCCCAGTGGTGGGTAAAAGGGGAAATTTACTGCCATGCAGAAAGTCTCAACTTTCGTTAGGAGGTCAATGGTCACCTTCATCTTCAGCAGTGTATCATTCACTCGCTGCCCTTTACAGACTTTTCGTAGTTCTGTGCGTTGCGATTGTTTTTTTTTTATGGTAATAGGCGGCAAACGAGCAGACGGATTGCCTGATGGTAAGCAATTACCGCCGCCCATGGGATAGGATGAGGTGTGGGATCAGGGAGAAGGGATAGGGGATAGGGCCACCGGCACTCTCACTCACCGAACGAAACGCAACAGTTTAGGTACTGTTACTTGACGTCGATTTTCTGTGAGAGAGTAATACTTCCGCGGTCGAGCCGGCCCATTCATGCTGAAATCAGCAAGGCTCTACTGCCATAAAAATTGTTAATTTTCGATTGTCCTGTGCCTCGTACGTTAAGACGTCAACCCGAGCAGAGCTGCCATGAAGATCTTTGACATTTGCTTCGGAGAAAATAGTTCCCCAAAAATATCGTGACGCGAGTGAAATCATAGAATATAGCTAGCTTTCTGGGTTACAGCGGTCCGTAATAAGACTTTATAGTGTATAACTTAACAAAAAAGTATTGCGATGCCAAATGAAGCGTGGCATTGGCCCGCAATTTCGATAGTAATTACTTTGAAAGATGCTGTGTTAAAATTATACCTATCGCTTCCGTTGCACACGCGACCAATTTACTAAATGAGATTCAGATAATGACGACTACCACTTGTCAAATTATATCTAAGAAACTCTGTTGTATGTTCTTAGAATACTTAACAACCGAACTAGCTAGGATCATTCATTAGCCACAAATGTTTGGTGACAATTTCACTGCTCAGATAGCGTAATGCCTTTGTCACTTGAAACTGCACCGAGTGTTGTGGATTCGATCCCCATACGGCATAAAACTTTGTGAAATCCACGGTAGAGACCTATTTAGTGTCAAGTCTGGGTGTCTTTTACGACCATAGGTTGACCGTTTGTAAAATCTCCTGCGACACGGAAACTTAGAGCAGGCGTTGTAAAAAAATTATCAGAAGGCTTCGTGGTGGCTTATCGTGTAGGTACTTGTGCAAACTCTAGTTAGTATCAACACAGGATATACAAAAATGCATTGTATATAGGTACTGCTTGTGAGTTTGTTGAGTTGTCTAAAATTTTGACGCAATAATTACTAAGTAATTGCACTGTTATGGTTGTACTAAGTAAATAACGGCCCGCGTTTGAGTGGTTATTGTAGAAAGGCACGTTGCTGTTTCGTCTCGCATTCATTTCGTTTTTTAATGTGGATCTATATTTATGGAACAAGTGAGATAAACAGTATAGATGTTTAACTCTGTTATTGGTATGGTAGCACTTTGTATCTTGAAACGTTTTAATCTACTTTGAGACTTTCTATAGAAACATTAGAAACTTCTGTCATAGTAGCTAGTAACGGGCCGGCTACTAATGTATTGTCCATTGAAAATAATGGCGATGATTAATGATTATGAACTAAGTAAGGCGGCGTAAGAGTAGCTTTAATTTTTTATGTTTTAGTTTTAAAGTAAAAAAACTGTTTCAATGAACATAAGAGAATAAGACGAGTAATTTACTTAAACATCCCTACTTAATATTATAAATTCGAAAGTGTGTACGTATGTATGTATGTTACGTTTTCACGCAAAAACGGCTGAACCGAGTTTGTTGAATTTTAATATAGAGATAATATATTGGACCATGGAGACGGACATAGGCTACCATACGTTACAAAAATTAAACTGGGACGGATTGTAGGGAGGGTAGAAGTTTATACGGCACAAATTTACCTCTTGGAAGTAAGAACGCATGCGCTAATAATTGAGTGCTGCGCATGTGCTATCGCATATCTGTCAGTTCTGTCACGTCATACATAATGTCATATTGTGCACGTTGATTAAATTGTTCGCATAATATATAAACTAATAATTATATAATAAGCTTAAACGGCTGAAACGATTTTCCCTACTTATATTAAAAATGTGAAAATGTTTATAGAGATATATTGTACATATATTAGAACATGGCTTTGACATTTGACTGTATGTAAGGTGATTTTATTATGTACCTTTCGGTAAATAACTTTAGGTAGATAATGTCATGGATACTTACAGAGTTACTTTGTACCGTACCTATAGAGTTTCTGAAGTCTTTAGAATAATCAGGAGTGTCTTCACACAACTTGAGACTGAAAGTAGATTTGTGTAACCCCGAATTTAACGCGCGTGAAGCGGCGGGCAAAAGCTAGTCTATAGAAGATTATTTGGATTAAACCATATATTACGTAGAACAATGGGTCAATATTAAAATAAATGTTTGCAGTTCTTTAAATCTGTATTTAAAGATTTATTTCTTTTATATTTTTAGGTGCCAGGGTTAAACATCACTGATCTAAAGATAAATACATTAAACAATTAGTATTCTATAATATTCATATTAGGTCCTAGTAAGTGTAGGTAGGTACCTATTACACGGGGTTGATGATGAAGAAGTGTACCTAACTGTGTAATAAATTGTAAAACAAAAACTGACATTGTTGAGTTGACTATTGTTTTTTGTGACAAGTTTAAGTACATTAGAAAGTTGCAAAATGAAATATACCAAATTGAAACTTTCTTAAAAATAAACCAATCATATATTTTTAACCACTGCTTCTTCAACTTAGCTCCACTAAGCAGGGACTCTCGACATCACTTGCGATATCTCTTATAAATTACAATTTATAAGATACCACCCAAGGGTATGCAGCAAAAAAATTAAAAGAAGAAAAGGTAATTTTGTTGGCAGCAATCAGTAGAAGAAATATTTTGCCTAAGAATGTATCAATAGAATATATTTTACAACAAGTACTTTTATAATTGACAGGTTTTCACATTTTCCCATCAGAAAACCTAACACGAAACATTCCGAATGAATTATTCATTCTCTTTGTTGTACGCTGTAATTATTCGCGTTCGAGCCAAATTAACTCAAGTTTATGAATAGTGATTATTTAAGGCAGGTAATTATTTACCGTTTGCTGTTATTTACATACATTAACACGTTTTTGCAGACAGGACACCAATTTATTAAGTATCCTCGCAGTTTATGAGTTGGCGCCGATTTGCTCTGCGTTTGTTATACTTCCTTTTTATACAAGTAAAACAAATAGACATATTTGCAGCGGAACATTGCATGTAAATAGTATTTTTCGTGTATTATAAGTACAAAAAGTACTTATAATATGTGTTTGGCAAAATTAGTTATTTCATAAATAAAAGGATAACACTTAACGATTTGCAAACAATTTATTTTAATACTTTTTAAGTTTTAAGCAGCCTTTTGGTGTCCAACAAGCTGTAACGCAGTGTGGCTTTAATTCAAACCCAGGAGGCCTTTTTTAAACGGTGAAGACAAACATCGCGAGGACTTGCATGTCTCAAAGTTCTCAGTAATGTATTCGAAAGACATGTGAATTCTGCCATGCCCAGCTGTAGGACATATTATAAATAAGGCTGAAGGTAATGAGTCGATATTAATCGGGACATAATTATGTGAGTTAAAGAACGGTGTATCTTCAAGGTCTTCTAAAGTCGTTTTTGACGAAGTATTCCTCTTTCAGCACCAATTTTTTCAGCACTGGACTGCTATGAATCGCCAAAATAATTAGTCAACTTTCTTACGCTTTAAATATCACCAAGCGAGAAAATCTCAAATAAAAGCTAGCAGAGCAATGCAAATAAAAGTTGCAGTTACCTATTATCTATTTTACGGTGCCAACTAACAATAATACTAAAACGTTTACAAGAAAGTTGGCTAGCAAGTTTTCTACAAGCAATACCTCGTTTACTTTGTTCTAACAGTAACTGGACCTAGGACAAGCTTAGCCCTTCGTTTTCACAATCTCCTTTCAAATCTGAGCTCCTAGTACCTGGATTTAAAGTAGGTCAGAAATTGGGAAACTGATATATACCCGTGTTGTTTTGTTACTGTATCCTACTGTGGTATTTTATTTTACCTATTCAATTTTTATTTTATTTGAAAAGGGAACTGCCACAACGTTACATTTGGAAGAAAGCCTGTAAGTTTGGGAGACTTTACAAACATTCAATCAACGGATTTATAAATGTAACGTTAGCATAGGAATCAAACCAAGTCCAATCAAGTGGCCAGGATACCACTACGCTATCTGAGTGTGAAGGCATTAATGATTATTTATTGATAAATATTAAAACGGTTTTTTTTTAAAATTTTTTTTATTTATATACTCACGCCTGTATCCCCGAAGGGGTAGCCAGAGGTGTAGTATTACACCCACATTTCGCCATGAATTCTTAGGTTCCACGTAATAGGGGGCGAGCCTATTGCCGTACCGGGCACATAACCAGACTCCGTGCTGCTACTGAGAATTCGGAAAAACCCAGTAACACTTTGCCCGACCCGGGAAGCGAACCCGAGACCTCCCAATCCCACGCGCACATTTATGCCGCGAGACCAACGAGGCAGTCAAAAACGGAAAGCAATTCTAAAATACGGTAATAATTACCTATTCAAATGATTTAGATTATTATCTTATGTCTTGATTAGCTATCGAACCCACACCTTTAGTTGCTTCATATAATCTTACTCTATGGTTGCTTCTGTATCAACCCCTAACGATGATAACTTTTTGTGGATCTTACAATATTTTGTCTCTCGTAGGGCTCAAACTCACGCTTTTAGCCACGATATACATTACATAGGTACATTAACATTACGAAATAGAACCGTTATTTCGTGGCGAAATAGAACCGTAGTGCTAAGCTGCTATTATAAAGAAGAAATTCCCATTAAAAAGCGATGAGTAGTTTTTAAATGATGCACTCAGCTCGCGAGTCAATGGATTTAGAAACTATTTTCACTTGTGTCGCTATAGTTAAGGCGTCAGCGGAGTCATCCATGGCTAATATTTTTAAACTGCTTAAAGGGCAGCTAAAAAATGTACCTACTGTTATAAAAATATATCTACTAGTTGTTCCTCGTGGTTTTACTTGACAACACCTGCCCCCTAACGGGTCTATTTGTAAATTGAAACTATAAAGAAATTAATGTAAACATACCTACTACATTATTAAATGTACCTAATCGTCATTGGTCAAATTGTATGATAAGTTTAGTGACGTAGAAGAATGATATATTTCAAGATATTTTTTATTTAATAAGTGGTTGTGGTTCTTCTTTACCGCTGTCGGCAGCTTACAAACCAGCCAATCTGTCAAGAGAGATGGATAAAGTAGGAGATAGTTTGAGTTTGGGCGGCATTCTCTCTTGGACTGAACTTTCATTGCAAATTGTTTTTTTAAGTATTTCTTTATCTTTAACATACCTACAAAGATAATTTTACGAAAATTGCAATCCGAGTGACTATAAAATAATATATAAGGGTAAATGTGTTTTTTCACAACCCCGACTAGACCTAATAATACAGTTTTTTTTTTTTTTTTTTTTGGTGTCTGGTTGGAAAATCCTCATGGAGTCCCTTCGCCCTGGGGGGGAAGGACGAAGGGGACTGTCAGACTCTTACTGACTAAAAACCAACCCGCGCTCCTCATGTACCCATGTGTCGGAGGGTAGGGTTTCACCGAAGCATTCCTCGCTACCCCCCCGACGGGTATTTTCCCGCCAAATGGTCAGGCGGGCCCCGAACGAAACCCCCTTGGCGGCGGA